>WTXI01000421.1:0-27803 GCA_022376515.1 Lactifluus volemus
CCGTAACACAGCATGCTGAAAGATGAGGGTTTTTAGGCAGCTCTAACCCACCGGCCTGGGAAAGAGCTATAAGACTGTATCGGATCGGTATTAGGACTCGGAATTCTATGATTTTGAATGTGCCCTACCGATCCATGCAGCGAATGGCCGAAGTAAAAACCCTTGTGGACAGCGGAGCCACGGAAAACCTCATGGACACCTCCACCGCCTCTTTCTTAAACATCGCCCTCCAGAAACTCCCCCTTCCCCGAACCATCACCAACGCCGACGGCTCTGCTAATACAGCGGGAGCCCTCACTCATTACTGCGAACTCAGGATCAGACAAGGAGACAAAGAAGTACAGAACTTCTACGTCTCGAACCTAGGCTCAGATCGGATCATTCTGGGGTACCCTTGGCTAAAAGCTTTCCAACCAAGGTTCGACTGGGAGACTGGTCGACTCAACGGGCCTCCAGTACACCTAGAAGCCAAGTGGTACGACCGGGTGAAGAAAAGACAAGAGCGAATGATTGTACGAAGAGCACACGTAGATCCGGCTTGGGAAGAAGGAGACGAGATCATCCTAGTTAGCAAGGTCAACATGGCACAACAATGGGCGGAGAAAGCGAACAAAGACAAAGAAAAAGTAGAAATCCCCCCGCAATATCAAGACTTTGCAGACGTCTTCTCGGAGGAGGGAGCAAAGCAATTCCCACCATCCAGGCCAGAGGACCACGCAATTAAACTGAAACCCGAAGCACCAGACGTCATCAACTGCAAAGTATACCCTCTGACCACAGCAGAAAAGCAAGCTACGAAGGAGTGGATCGACAAACACGAACAAAAAAACTACATCAAAAAATCCAACTCCCCCTGGTCGACGCCCTGGTTCTTCATCAAAAAGAAAGACGGCAGTCTCCGTCCCATTCAGGACTATCGCGAGGTCAACAAATGGACGATCAGAGACGTCTACCCCATGCCAAGGATAGAACAGATCATGGAAGAACTCAGCGGCAAGGAACTGTTCACCAAGTTCGACATCCGATCGGGGTACCATAATATACGCATCAAGGAGGAGGACCGCTGGAAAGCGGCCTTCAAAACCCCCTTTGGACTGTACCACCCCAATGTCATGCTATTTGGACTGAATAATTCCCCAGCCACTTTCCAGCGAATGGCGGACAGGGTCTTTAAGCCCATCTACAATGAATTTCCCGGAGAATGCCATGGGTACATGGACGACTTCCTGATAGCCACGCATAAAGACCCAGCTCGCCACCGCTTAATCACACGGAAGGTCCTGCAAGTATTCCGCGATCACAGCTTATTCCTCAAACTCCCCAAGTGCGAGTTTGAGAAGGATGCGGTGGAATACCTAGGCATCTATGTGAAGGATGGGACCATCCGCATAGACCCAACCAAACGAAGCGGACTAGCGACATGGCCGCGACAACTGTCCACGGTAACCCAAGTACGAAGCACCCTTGGTGTTCTGGGGTACCAAAGACCGTTCATCCGAGGGTTCGCCCACATCGCCAAACCCCTCACAAGCCTCCTTAAAAAGGGGCAGACGTTCAAATGGACGCAAGAGTGCACGGATGCCCTGAATAAACTAATTGACATAGTCACTAGCGACCCCGTACTCTTCAGACCAGACGAGGCCAAACAATTCGAACTGGAGGTCAACGCTTCCCAGTATGCGATAGGAGCCATCCTCTATCAACGCGACGACAATGGGAAGCAGAGACCGGTAGCCTATCACTCAGAAACCTTAAACGAAGCAGAAAGAGGCTACGACATCTTTGATCGAGAGCTCATGGCCGTAGTCAAAGGACTAGAGAACTGGCGACATCTCCTACTGGGAGCGCAACACGAAGTTTTGGTCTTCACCGACCATGCTAACTTGCAGCATCGGCGCAACCCACAGAAAATCAATAGGAGAGTTGCCCGATACATCCCTCGCCTCGCGGAATATAACTACAAACTGATCCATAAGCCTGGGAAGTACAACAAGGCGGACCACCTCTCGCGCCACCCAGATTATGACCAGGGAAAGGAAGACAACCAGGATGTCACAGTTCTCCCTGACTCTGTTTTCGTCCGAGCCATCAGCCTCTCCTCCCTCGAAGAACGCGTCTTTGAAGCGCAAACCTGTGCCCCTGCAGAACTCCTCCACTGGTCGGAACTCCACCCCCGTATGCACAGATGGGACAACATTTGGTTCCACGATGACAAACCAGTTGTCGTGGTAGACAACCCCCTGAGAAGGGAGATAATTACTCACTACCATGACCACCAGACAGCAGGACACCCCGGAATTTTTTACACCTACCTGCTTGTTACGCGCGACTACTGGTGGCCTGACGTCAAACAGTTCGTCAAAAACTATGTACAAGGATGTGCCGTCTGCCAAGCAACAAAAAGTCGTACCACTAAGCCCAAAATCCCCATCTTCCCCATCACCACAGAACGAAACGCCGCCCCCTTTGAAACCATAGCCCTAGACCTAATAACCGACTTACCCCTGTCAAAAGGGTACGACTCCATCCTCACGATCACTGACCACGACTGTACCAAAGCAGCCGTCTTCCTCCCCTGCAACAAAACCATAGACGCACCAGGAGTAGCCTCCCTGTACGCTGAACACGTGTTTCCCCACTATGGTGCCCCCAGAAAGGTTATTTCGGACCGAGACCCCCGCTTCACAGCTAACTTCACGCGGGAACTCTGCCGAATACTGGGGTCAGCCCAGAACCTCAGTACAGCTTACCACCCACAGACAGACGGACAGTCAGAACGCACTAATCAATGGCTGGAGCAGTACTTAAGGATCTATGGGAATTACGAACAAGACGACTGGGCTACCTGGTTGCCTATGGCGCAGTACGTACAAAGGTCGTGGCCTAACGCTACCACAAGCAAGATGCCGTTTGAACTCCTCATGGGACACACGCCCTCCCTACCAGATCAGCCGATCACAACCAACGTCCCCCTTCTGGAAGACAGACAACACACCCTGGAACGTGTAAGAGAGCAGGCTCAACGATCAATCAAAGCTGCTCAGAACACGCTACAACGTTACGCTCAGAGGAAAAAGGGACAATGTAACTACAGACCCTTCCATGAAGGCGAGAAAGTCTGGCTGGAAGGGACCAATCTAAAAACGACACACCCCACTGCTAAACTGAGCAACAAACGGCATGGACCCTTCCTTGTGACCAAAGTCGTGTCACCGGTAGTCTTCAAACTGCGACTCCCTGCCTCATGGAAGATACACGATGTCTTCCATGCCTCCCTCCTTTCACCGTATAAGGAAACGGAGGAACACGGTGAGAACTTTGAAGAACCCCCACCTGACCTGATCGAAGGCGAGACGGAGTATGAGGTGGATCAAATCCTCGACATGCGGTGGAGTGGAGGCAAGAACAATAGAAAGCGTCAATATAGGGTTCGATGGAAGGGCTACAGTGAAGCACATGACACTTGGGAACCAGAAGGGAACATCCGTGCTCCGGATTGCCTCAGAGAATTCATCCAGAAGCATCCAAAGAAGGCGCTCGCGGAAGACATAAAAGCGAAGCCAAAGAGAAGAGGACGAGTCATCATTCGATCCGTCCAAGTCTCTTCAATGCCTTCCTCTCCCAATAACTCTTCTACTGCCTCCCCTACTAGTCCTCGTCGCCCAGTGGCGGTCTACAGCCCCGAGGATAGAGACTTCCTTGCAGCAATTGCCCAAGTCGACGTCCAGGTTATCCAGGACCTCCTGATGGGTAGAGACACCTCCCCAGTATCCGAAGCCCCCTCCTCCCCACGTTACGTACCAGCCACACCTTCCGAGACTGCGGTGGATGACGACGACGACATCCAAGAAATACCGTGTCTCCCCACGCCTCCTCGCGCTAGAATCCTCAGCCCCATTAAATAGCACTGGCGAGACGAGGGAATATTGGTCCCGGCCTCCCAAAGCACCTGCACAAAGAGCGGCCCGACATCAAAGGGAAACCCCGAGTTGGATATCATAGGTGCAGCGCAAAGCGTCCACTGGGCGCTCTGTACACTCCTGGGACATCCACTCCGGCCCGACTCGGTACACAATAATAGCCAGTTGCTACGGGTGTACGACGTGATGACCGAGAGCACCGCGGCAGTACCACATGTTCGCCCCACAACGAAATGGAATTCCCGGAGCTACGAGACTAGTACCGGATCATTCCGATCTACGTACTCTACTACTCCATTTGCACTTCCAGACTCATTTCTAAGATTATTGTCAGCAAGGTAAGTCACAACATAGAAGTGCCCAATATAGTGGTCACTACCTTCAGGTATATATCATACAAAACCCGCCGGTGTACCAGATAAATGATATAGTTGGAGGAATAGGTGCTACACCGTCACCGATCGGAGGATTCAACGACCATGACAAGCTTGTCCTCATGTTCACCTTCAGCGGACTCCAACATGTCGAGGGATATTCCTTCATCCTCAGCGAATCGTATCGTGTTTGTCCTTCTGGGAAATCGGCTAGGATCATCGACGCGGTGGACAACGTCTGATGAGGAGTTGGTGCCAGGGTACGAGCTATGGGTGGTCACAGATACAGAAACAGTTGGGTATCCGGGGTCCACCTGGAACGCGGTGCAGAGGTGGTCCCGGGAATTGAGCCTGCAATCAGATAGCGATAGATGCGTATCCGTAAGGACACCTAGGAGCGGAACAGGGGAGAGCATGGACGCACATTGCCATGAAAGAGCAAGAGTAGAGACGTACGAGGATGAACCAAAATGGAGCGTAGATGAGCGTACAAGGGTAGCATATGGCCTGCGTGTGGTCAGCAGGATGGATACAACAATTACCATCAAAAATACCAACTGTGACAAGACATATCGTTGCAAACACACTGTGGGGAACGTCACGACAAGATACAGTGGGTGATGATCAGGCCACGAACAGTGAGAGAAACCCGCTGTTAATGCAGTAGACAGCGAGAATCGTGGTAGGCGAGGTGCTTGACCTATGCCTATGCAATGTCGTCTTCACTCGCATGGTGATTCGAGACACCGTACGTGACTTTACTCACCGCTTTATTTTTGAGTCTCGCGTTAATAAGTAATATACCATACCCGAAGTGATGATCAAATCGCACGCAACCTCTAAAGAGAGGCCAGCAACCGTGATCGGCTGCAAAGAAAACGATTGAGTGACGAAAATGGATGCAATAATGATGCAGTACAGTCGAAATGGGCGCTTCGTAGTAATCAGGGTATTGATAGCTGAGAAGGCGATAAGCCGCTCTGAGTGGAGGGTACCGGAATGAAGCTTACCACTGGACGACGAAAACTAAGCACAGTCAATGTGGTCAGAGCTGGAATTTGAAGCGAGAAGATGACCCATCGCGCACCGATTCCAAACGCTATCAAAACAGTAAGCTTCCAAACAGTGAACGGTGGACATGGAATATATCTACCTAGCTCAGAGAGGGTTAGGATCACCTGGAAATGAATCATCAATTAATTGGTAGTTGGTCACGCAAAGGAAGGATCACGATGAGGATTGGGATGTAAATCTTGCTCTTGCTTACTGTCCCATGAGAAATAAGTAATTCTCTATCAACCAGTGTCGCAATTTTGAGACACGTACACTTATAAATTCTCCAAGCATAAAACCTGACATTATGATGATTTCAATGTAAGATCACATAGCAGTCAGACCAAGTGGTGGGTGACGCACTGCTGAATGGCAATAGTAACAACAACTAGGATACAGCTTTTAGATATGCGTACTTTGATCTGAAAAGATATACATACCTCCAAACAGAATCTGGATTCGAAGGCTCCTGTTATTATCCTCGAGTTCGAAATCAATAATCAATCCTCACAAAATTTTCTACACACCAGGGAGTCGACGTGATATCCGCAATGAGATTGCCGAAGTTCGTTACTCCGACTACATAGTATCCATGTATGAGAAAGATTAATTGTAGAGTTTCCAATATCCTGTTCAAATTAAGACACGCTAACAGTGGTACTGGTGTGACCCTACAGGAGCATTACAACCTGAACAGAGTGCCATGAACATCTAGGGGCGGGGAAAGGGAACAATGCACGTACAAAAAACTTTTGAAATGGTCTATCCTTCTGAGAGTGACGAGTAAAGTAGGAGTAGACTTGAAGACATATCACGCCATATAATCTGTTTTTGCTTTGTCAGGTCTGTCCGTCGAGAGTGAGAAGTGGCCCCGCACATTGACGAGAATACAAGACCTAATAAGAACGGTCCAAGAATATTGTTTAGAGAAGGCAGCACTGACATTATCGGGGGAGCACACAGATTTGACAATGTCGATGGATGGGGAGTCTAAGCAAGCGTAGCGTAAGATGTTATGAAATCAAACACCCTTTATAAGCTCAAAACGGGGTGCAGCCAGCACCATGGTCCAAGGATTAGCCGTATCAAAAGTAAAAAAAGACCGAATCTCAGCTGTAACCGTGACGGTGATCATGATGTCGCATCAGAATGGCACGGAACCCACAATCAATTTTTCCTGGTTCGTAACATGGACTTTTTGACAAACCATGCATGAAGACATCAACCGAAGGCTTGGCCCTCTTGAGCGTCAGCTCCCTGCACCCGCGCCATGGCGGCGATATGCAACAGTAACAGCTTGACATGTGGTGCTGATCCGGTGATTTATTGAAAGGTTTTTCTGGCCCTTCGTGTCCACGATATGCCGATGCTTGTACGCAACGAATTTTTTTTGCTGTGGAAGCTGTGCATGACCCAGTACCAGGCTGTGTCTATTTCAAGACGCGATCGGTGTTAATGCAGATCAACCGGTCCGCGCTGCGCGACATTGTTTGCGCGTGTGTTGTCAGATGTATGATGGCTCCCACGTCCCAACCTCCAACGGGCTGCACGGCAAGCCAGCGTCTGACCCCGAGAATCTTTCAAGTTGTTAAGGCAATAGAAATTTCTCCTCATTTGAAAGGGTGAGCGCCGTCTATTCCTGACTTTTACTAGTACATTACTAGCACCCTGCGAGGGTGACACTGCTCAAGTTGAGGTTGAATGTATACATGACAGGACAGTATTCGGTTCATATGTACTGGCCCCATGTTATGGTGTCATACATGATGTCTAACTGTTTTAAACCTCATCCGTGATATTTGATGGGTCTGGTCCTGATTAGCCTACGCACGCTCTCACCCTGGCAGAGATACTCGCCCCTTAGGCAATAGAAAACCCTTCATTCATATATCAAATATCAAATGACTCCGTAATAAGTTGCACATTCACTGGAGCTTCAGTCTAGCGTAGTTCATCTTATCTTATCTGGGCGCCAAATGTTCTGTCCCGAGCCTCAACCAGATCATACTTCCCCTGCGTATTCTCCTTTATTTACACTTTAGAACGCCCAATGAGAAAATATAACGGTCGATATATAAGTCCATGTTGGTCCCCAAGAAACACCCTAACCAAGGCAACAAGCAAGTTAAGTGGCAAATTGTTCATCTGCGCTCAAGGGGGCCATTTTCAGAGCATCAAGATCCACAGCTCCCTCATATGAAGCACAGAGATGGAGAAATAGCCGACAACGGCAACCGCTTTATCATGCTTGATTGTGATAAATTGATTAGGAATTCGAATTCCGACGCCATGGCAAACGTCTGACATGGTTTAGTGAATGGGGTAGGTATAGACGAGGAGGCAGAAAATGTCAGGAATCCGGTGTCCAATGTAATGCGTTCGAAGGTGATCCATGGAATTGAGTCTGTCGTTAGTTAGTATTCGTGAGGACATCTGGAAGTGGTGCGTAGATGAGAGGGTATGAGGATAGCATACACACTGTGAATGTGATCAGCAGTGGACACAATAATCACCACAAAAAAATACCAACAGCAGCAAGATATAACGGTTGCGAATACTCTACAGGAAAGTCAAGACTGGATGATAATCAGGCCACGGACATTGTGAAAAACCCACCATTGTTAATGCAGTAGACCACGAGGATCGTAGGTGATCTGCGTATTGCCACCTTTACTGTTCGATCCGTACGTAATCGTAACGTTATCCAGCCAACTTGATTCTAGTGCCGCACAACAATCGAATAATGATAAAGCATGCTGCAGAAGAAATCCGCCAAATTTGCAGTGCACAAGCCGGAAAAATGTAGTATAAGAGCTGTAGAGGTACTGTAGAAACGAGAGCCAAAAGGTGGTTAGGTCTTAGCCTCCCAACTGACGCCACATCCACAGCCGGCCCCGACAGCCTGCGGGTTATTAACAACACGGAATGAACTGCCAATAAGCTCGGTGGCGAAATCAACGGTGGAGCCTCGTAAGAGGGTGAGAGACACTGCGTCTACGATGACACGCGCCTGAGTCACGACAGGGTGCCCAAATTCGCTTGAAGATACATTTCTTGAGTCTCCTGGAATAAAAAGGACGATAATAGACCTAGGCGTACTAGTCTTCTGGGGCGCTTTGCTGCGCGAGCTCCATTTTGTATTGATATCCATGACACCCGCCTGACTCGACCGATATTCGCAGGGCTGAGCCCGAGTGTTTGTCTTGAGAAGATATTCGACCGAGTTGCTACCAACCGTGAGCTACGTGTCAATGATCTCTGACTCAATGAAGAAAGAAACGCTGGCGAACCTCTGCAGCGCGCTCTGTAATCGCTAACTGGGCATCACGTTGGGGAAGGAGTTCTACGTCTAACTCCGCGGTTTCGATATCCTCCACTGTCGGCGAACGGCGCAGAATTGCCGGGTTTGAGGGAGGTGTAGGAGTGGTTGCGGCTCTGCGAACTTGTGTTGAAAGGGCGAGTGGCAGACGACGGGATGAGTGACGGAGGAGTGGAATCATGACCAGATAGAACCGGGCCGTCTCACCACTAATCGGATGTCAATGTCACGATTCTAACTTGCGACTGTACAGTTACTGTAAAAGCAGAGTAGCTTGCATGTCAAAATAGTTCATAGTTCATTCATAAAAATAAAAGTGGGGTTTACAGTAGTTTGGTGAGACGCTGTCGTTGAGTAAACGGTGCTCGAGCGAACCGTGCTCAACTTCGACCCTTGTCCTCGACCACAATGAAAGCTTCAACTTCCGCCACCCCCTCGACATCTGCGCCGCCCACACACAGTGCCTTTCCACCGCCCTCCACCGCTTCTTTAGCCCGCTCTTCTCGAATCGCACCTCATTCACATATTAAGGCCCTTGGTCTCACTCCTGAAGGTTTTGCGACCACCGACGGTGCCGGATTTGTGGGTCAGAACAATGCGCGCGAGGTACGCGTATCCTACTCGCCCTCATCAACCCGTTTCTCATCACGAGGCTCTATGAGGCGTGTGGAGTGGTCGTTGAGCTCGTAAAATCGCGCAAGTTCTCGGGTCGTGCACTACTCCTCGTCGGCGCACCAGGAACAGGAAAAACGGCACTCGCGCTGGCTATTTCGCACGAACTTGGTGCAAAGGTTCCATTCTGTCCCATGGTCGGCTCGGAGGTGTATTCCACAGAAGTCAAAAAGACTGAGGTGCTCGCAGAAGCCTTTAGGCGTGCGATTGGTACGCAGACGCGTCGTTGCTTCGTTCTTTTCACGCGTTGTTCAAGAATCTTTCGTCAGGGTTGCGAATAAAAGAAACCAAGGAGGTCTATGAAGGCGAAGTGACGGAGCTGACACCATCAGAGGCCGAAAATCCACTTAGTGGCTATGGCAAGACGGTCTCCCATGTCATTGTTGGCCTAAAGACGGTGAAGGGGACTAAACAACTGCGACTCGATCCAACAATATACGAGGCTATCCTCAAAGAAAAGATACTCGTTGGGGATGTGATTTACATAGAAGCGAATACAGGCGCTGTAAAGGTACCTGTTGTTTCTCTATGCCATCTTTTGTCCTGCTAACCAATACCCCAACAAATTACAGCGTGTAGGCCGCTCAGACGCCTATGCCTCTTCATATGACTTGGAATCAGAAACTTACGTGCCTCTTCCCAAAGGCGATGTTCACAAGCGCAAAGAGCTTGTACAAGACGTCACACTGGGCGACCTTGATGCGGCTAACGCGCGGCCGCAGGGGGGACAGGATATCATGAGCGTCATGGGTAGCCTCGTAAAAAGCGGCAGGACAGAGGTGACTGAAAAACTCCGACGAGAGGTCAACAAAGTCGTCCAGAGCTATGTTGATCAGGGTGTGGCAGAAGTCGTCCCTGGCGTCGTTTTTATTGATGAAGTACGCCCCTCTGCCAGCGACAGTTCTCGATCGTTCTTACGAATAGTTAAACCTGACAGGTTCACATGCTTGACATTGAATGCTTCACCTATCTCAACGCCCTTCTTGAATCCCCCATGGCACCCACAGTCATTCTCGCCACCAACCGCGGTAATACGTTTGTGCGCGGGACGAGCGATATCGTTGCCCCCCATGGCGTCCCTACCGACCTCTTAGATCGGTTTGCCCTTGATCTACTCTTCCATGTGATCCTTTTTTCTCATGTATCCGCAATAGTTGCTTAATCGTGAAAACGGATGGTTACACCCGTGATCAGGTTGCTAAAGTCGTCCAACTTCGTGCGAATATCGAGGGCCTCAAACTCGCTGAAGGGGTCATTGACAAACTCGCCTCTGAAGGAGAGAAATCGTCCCTCCGGTAAGCTAATTTATGTGAGCTCATTCAACAATGTCACTGAGGCTCCTCTTCTGGGACAGATACGCGTTACAGCTATTGACACCCGCGTCGATTCTCGCGAGATTGGCTGGGCGTGATCAAATCGAGATTGAGGACATAGGCGAGATGAACGAGCTTTTCCTAGATGCTAAAACGTCAGCGAATTTGATTGGGCCGAGTGGCGACTATGGGCCATGACCGCGTGGCAGATGGTAATGGAATGGATTTTTTGGGCTTTTTGAGCGAGTCGCCAGGATAAGGGAATCCAACTGGCACCTCACGTCTCCCAATAAAATTAACAGAGGTGTTATCTCTACGATCATAGAATAAACTGGGGTGGGTGCTCGTCTACACGGTTGTAAACAGCGTCCACACCCCCTTTGCATATTGGACGACCTCTTCCGCACCCAGCTTGCTCGATCCGAATATTCGATCTACGAACGTAATCGGTACCTCTCCGACCGTGTATCCGAGCGCGCGGGCCCGCACCATCATCTCCATCTGGAAGACGTAGCCACGCGAGACGGTGAGCGTGATGATGTGCCTCAGCACAGCGATTTTGTACAAGCGGAATGAGCCTGTGAGATCGCTCACACCGGGGTTGAGGACGGTATCGGCAAGAAAGTTGGCACCGCGGGAGACAAACTTGCGCTTGAGGTCCCAGCCGTGGACACCCCCGGGTGCTGTACCGGACATGGGCGGACTAGAGGTCTGGCGGTACCGTGTTCCAGTGACGATGTCGAGGTTATGCGCTTGCTGTAAACTGCGTCGTTCCCATCAGCCTCGAACAAGGACGTATGAAGAATTGAAGCTGACCGGATGAATTGGGGTATGAACTTTGGCTTGTGTGGAGAGAGAGAGGTCAGACGGACAGGTACAAGCTAGTAAGCAAAACATCGACGACGTACATGGTGAGAAAAGTCTGCGTCCATGATAATGACAAAGTCACCGGAGCAAAAGTTGAGGCCGTGAATGTATGCGGTTCTGAATCATCATCGCTGAGGTGAGAACCCCGACGCGGGCAATATGAACGACGCACCCGAGACCAAGCTTGCCCGCCCGTGGTTTCAGGACGATCTTATCCTCGCCGTACGCGACAGCCAGCTGTTTCGCAACCTCTTGCGTGCCATCTGGGCTATTGTCGTCAACGACAATCACCTCCCAGGCGAGACCACTACACTCTTGCACAATGCACACGTCAGGAAAAAAAAAACCATTCTGAAACAGGCGCGCCGCACTTTTCGTTAAATACTTTGGAGAGTAACCATACGATGATGGGCAGATTCTCGCGTTCGTTGTAAGTGGGGAGGATGACGGAGTACTTGTGTGTATCTGAAGAAGGGTGTTGGCCTTGCATGTTCAAAGCGGCGTTGCTCTCAAACGGGTTCATCATCATCCGACAAGTCGTTGCAACGGAGACGCGACAAATACCCAATTTGTAATTGATGCACAACATCTGATGCGAGACACCGAAGCGACCCGGAACCTCAAGAGCATCCTTCGCGGTACTCTTCGAATCATTACAAACGACGACCGTGCATTTATCGGTACTTTTGTCGGCACGGATAAGGATATGAACATCCTCCTCGTCAGTACAGAAGAATTCCGTCTCGGAGCGAGCCATCAGAATCCCGCGGTGGGGCGATATGTCGGCCAAGTCATGATTCCCTGGCGTCTCATACAAGACATCGGTTTACAAGTCACTAGTCAAAGTAACCATGATGCAGGAGGCTACGCTGAGCAGGTGCATCTATTTTCTTTGCGCTTTCCAGGCCCTCCTCCGTTCCTTAACACAATCTGCAGCCGTACGTCACGTAACATCTCAGGACAGTTCGCTACTCTTCTTATCGTCATTAAAGTAGTGAGGGTGTTCTGGATCGTTCAGTACGATATGAGTATTTGACAATACTAGAAGACAATATACAGTGATAGGACGTACTGTGTGGGAGTTGTAATAAATTTTACACAGTAGTACAGAATTTGGACATAATACTGTTTTCCATGGGAAATCTGTACCTAGTAGGGATTCAAGGAGCCCCGTTTAAACTCTTTCCGAGTATCTGAATCGTGCACACGACCGGTGTGACTAGCTTGCTCCGACCGCAGTAACCTGACTACAAGTATCTGCTGCTTCCTAATACATCAGACACTTAATATCCACTATAAAAGTTTCACACTGTCAAAATAATGGTATAATGGGTTAGCCGCCAGTGTGGCTTATAAAAGAATAATCCGAACGAAATTTCTCGTCGCGCATATGTTCGCAGCTTCAATTTTTGACCCTGAGACATTATATATAACCTGTGGTATGCTGAGTGAATGATACAAAGGAGGGACAGGTGCCACATCGTGATCACCCATCGGAAGACAGTTCACTCTATCTATGGCAGACCAACAGGCTGATAGGTATACCACCCTCAGCAAATTACAGCGTGCCCATGTTTTTCAGCGATATGGTAGGACAACGTCAAACGCCTGACGTGGTTTTGGCACTAGTAGGGCGTGGGTTAGGCATGGTCAGAGAGACAGAAAATGTCGCGAAGCCGGGGTCCGACTCCGAGTCGGAGTGGAAGGCAGCTCGAAGGTGGTCGCGAGAATTGAGTCTGCAGTCAGATAGGTTGGGGTTCGTGAGGACACTCACAAGCAGAGGAATGGAAGGCTGGACGTACATGGCCATGAAAGAGCAGGAATAGAGGCGTACAAGAATGAACCAAAATGGAGCGTAGATAAGTGAACTTGGGAAGGCTACAGACTGTATCTGTTGTCAGTAGAGTGGATACAACAATCCCAAAAAGAATACAAACGGTAGCAAGACATAATGTTGCGAATATTCTGTGGGGAAAGTCACGACAGGGTAAAATGGAGTGTAATCAGGCCACGGACAGTGAGAGAAATCCACTGTTAATGCAGTAGACCGCGAGTATCGTCGTAGGCGAGATGTTTGACCTGTATACCGCCATCTTCACTCACACGGTTATTTGACACACAAAGTAGGTTTTCTCACCGCTTCACTTTTGAGCCTCGCGGGATCAAATAATACACCATACTTGCAGTGATGATTATATCGCATGCAACTTCTAATGAGAGCCCAGAAATCATGATCGGCTGCAGGCGGGGAGATTGAGTGAGAAAATTGGAAATAAATTGAACGAAAATAGGCTACGGTCGAAATTGGCGCTTCGAGGTAATCTGGATATTGAAAGCTGAGAAGACCATAAGCCGCTTTTAGTGGAGGTAACAGGATGAGGCTCACCTCTGGACGACATAAACTGAACATGGCAGATGCAACGGGATCAGAGCAGGGATTGTCAGTAGAATATGATTCATCGCGCACCGAGTCCAATCGCTATCAAAGACAATAAGCTTCTAAAAACAGTAACGATGGGGACAAAGACCTACCTAGTTCAGAGAGTGTTATGGTCACCTGAAAGTGAAACCATCAATGACTTGGTTGACGGCTACATATGCAGAGGGAGAGTTACGATAAGGACCGGGATGTAAATCTTGCCCATGCTCACTGCCCCACGAGAACTAATGAGTAAGGAATCCGCTATCGACCAGTGTCGCAATTCGGGGACACCCACACTTGTAGATTCTCCAGGCATAAAACCTGATATGAAATTCAAAACAAGATCATATGACAGACAAACCAAGAAATGAGGGACGCACTGCTGAATGGCAACAGCGACAATAACTAAGATACAAAAGCTCATTAAGTACGCATACGGGATTTTGGAAGGCACATACATCCAAAAGTAATCTGGACTCGAAGACTCCTGTCATAGCCCTCGAGTTCGAAATCGATACCAAGCCTCACAAAGTTTGATACACACCATGGACTCTCCATGAGATCTGCAATGAAGTTGCCAAAGTTCGTCACTCCGACCAAATAGTATCCGTGAATGAGAAAGGCCATTTGTAGGGTGTCAAATATCCTGTTTAAAATAAGGCATGCTAACAGTGGGACGGGTAGGACCATACAGAAGCATTATTACCTGGACACAGTGCGATAAACACATCGAGGAGGAGGAGCATCAAGACAGCACGTACAAAGAACTTCAGAAATTTCCTGTCTTTCACGGAGTGGTGAGTAAAGTATGAGTAGACCTGGAGACATATGACGCCATATAATCTGTTTCAGCTTTGTCAGGTCTCTCCGTCCACAGTAAGAAGTGGGCGTAGCCCCGCACATTGAGGAGAACACAAGACCTAATAAGAATGGACCCAAAATGTTGTTTATGGAAGGCATAGATACAAGGACGAGAGAGACTCAGAGGCACTCAGATATGCTGATGTCGACGTGTAAATGGGCTAAGCAAGGGTGATGTAAAATGTTGTGATATCGAACGCATTTTTGTAAGGTAGTTTGAAGGGGTTGCTGTCTATCACTGCGCATTAAACATAAGCCGCGGTAGTGATGCCACTGCACAGCAGAGTGTCATGGGACCTACAAACTCAATATGACCAAGAGCTAAGGAACGATTGTGTGAATCTACAGATCTACAGAACAATGTGGCGCACTGGCAGGATGTCGCTGACTGATTCGAAAAGAAAATTTCAAGTTATGGTGACTTGACATTGGCAGTATTGACCCTGGGCGCTGGCGCTGTCCAGTGTTCACTGGCTGACCAAACGTGATGCTCCACCGGCACGTGACATCGTACATCACGGCAATCATAGTAGTGGCCGGATTCAGACCGTTCTAACACATGCGGAAACCGTGAAAAATGGGCAAAATCTAGTGCAGTGACTCCAGGATCCTAACTTGGCTACACTGATGTACGTACTCTACTGGTGTGGCTGGGCTGCGTCTTTGATGTCTAATTGAGAGTCACCTTCTGACCCCCCGATCATTCTCGACCCTAATAAATAATGAATGTGAGGTTGGGATCCAGGTACGTGATATACATTATCCAGTGATATAACAGGTGAATTGAAGGAGGAATAGGTGCTGCTATATGTGATTACCCACCGGAAGAGGGTTCAACGATGGCGGCAGGGTCAGGCATGTTATGGGGTAACCCTCCGTCCTCGGCGATTCGTAGTGTGCTCAGCTTTTTTACAAATAGGTTAGGCAAATGGAAACCACGGAAAACATTGGACGTGGTTTTGGTGCTAGGGGGTGGGGTAGGCATGCTCACAGAGACAGAAAATGTCGCGAAGCCGGGGTCTGAATCGAAGCGGAAGGCAGTGCGAAGGTGATCGCGAGAATTGAGTCTGTGGTCAGATGGATTGGCGCCCATGAGGACACCCAGAAGTGTGAATGGATGGCTGGACGCACATGGCCATGAAAGAGCAGGAATAGAGGCGTACAAGAATGCACCAAAATGGAGCGCAGATATTCGAACCAGAGTATACAACGCTCTGTGCTTGAATCAGCAGGAGTGGATACAACAATTACCACGAAGAATACCAACGGTAACGAGACATAATGTCGCAAATATTCTGTGGGGAAAGTCACGACATGGTAGACTGGGACGATGATTAGATCACAAACAATGTGAGAGACCCGCTAGTAATGCAGTAGGCCGCGAGAGTCGTGGTGGGCGAAGTGCTTGACCTGCGCATTGCACCTTCACTCACACAGTTGTTCTACGCACAGTAAGTTTACTCACCGCATTACCTTTGAGCCTCGTATAACCAAGAGATACACCATACATAAGGTAATGATTATGTCGCATGCAACTTCGATCGAGAGTCCCAGAATAGCGAGTGGCTGCGAGCGAAGAGATTGAGTGACTAAAATGGATGTCAGGAAAGCGGGGGTACCGTAGAAGATACCAGTGGAGTATTGTTAGGATGAGGGTGTTGAGAGCTGAGAAGACCGTGAGGACCGTAAGCCGATTGCATTGGAGGGATCAAGATGAGACCTGCCTCCGGACGACGCAAATCGTGACTGAGCACAGCAGATGCAATAGCGTCAAAGGTCGGACTGGAGCATGATCTATGGCGCACCTATTCCAATCGCTATCAAAACAGTAAGCTTCCACACAAAAAGCATTGACGACGGGCTTACCTAGCTCAACAAAAGTCATGATCACCTGGAAATGAAATGGTCAATGAATTTGTAGATGAATACACAGCAGCGAATTACGATGAGGATTGGGAAGAATATCCGAGTCTTGGCCATAATATTCACTGTCCCGTACGAAATAAGCACTATCGACAAGTGTCGCAACTCAGAGATAGTTACACTTATAAATTCTCCAAGCGTAAAACCTGATATGAAATCCAATGTAAGATCATATGGCAATCAGTCTGAGTGACAAACTGCTGAGTGGTGGCCGCGACGACAACTAAGATTCAGTAGATCGTTAGGTATGCGCGAATCGATTTTGAAAGACACACATACTCCCAAGCAGTGCCTGGATCCGAAGGCTCCTGTTGTCGTCCTCGGGTTCGAAATCAATATCAAGGCTCACAGGATTTTATACACACCATGGAGTCGTCCTGAGACCTGCGATATTGCCGAAGTTCGCCACTGCAACTATATAGTACCCATGTACGAGAAAGGCTTCTTGTAAAGTGTCCAGTATCCTATTCAAAGTAAGACACGCTAATAACTGGACCGTTGTCACGGTGACCGTACAGAAGCATTACGATCTGGGCACGGTGCGATGAATATATTTGGGGGAACAAGGAAGACACCACATACAAAGAACTTCAGGAACGGCCTATCCTTCTCACAATGACGAGTAAAGTAGGAGTAGACTTGCAGACATATGACGCCGTATAATCTGTTACAGCATTGTCAGGTCTCTCTGCCGACGATGAGAAGTTTCCGTGGTCTCGCACATTGACGAAAATACAAGACCGATAAATAATGGACCCAACACACTGCCAGTGGCAGTGCTTAGGGAAGGCATTATACAAGGGTGATAGAAGTGCACTCGGGTTTGCCAAACTCGGTGGATCAAGGGACTGGGTGAGTGTGGTGAAAAGAGTGTCGTGAGATCAAACTCCTTCAGTTATAGGTTCGACTTTGAAGGGCTGCCTCCCATCACCAACACAAACCATATCCGAATCTTTGGTGCGACGGCGATAACCCATCCATCAGAACATCATGGGGCCCACAACTTGTCAGGGAATGGTTTGCAAATCTGCCAGAACAGCTAAGATTTTGGGGTTGACCAAGAACGTATGTTGCGACCGAACGTTAGGCTCGGGACATCTCAAGTTACCTTGAGTCGGATATGTGGCGAGATGTAGCAGCTTGACATGGTGAATTATTGTCGTTTCCGGTCTAGCACGTTTATGGGAACCATCCGTTGTTGTTGACCAAAAGGTTCTTTATCTACTGAACACCTGAGTAATCACAGCGCCTGGTATGCAAATGCCTTTTACGCAATCAACATCTAGTGTGGAAGAGGATAAACTTAGTGGCGGGACAGCAGTGGCATCCGAACCCGACTTGGGCCACAGCACAGTACCAGCACGTACCTTTGCCTGGTAATGCAGTGTTTGTGTTGCAAATTTATTGGACCACACTGGCAGAATCAGGCACATGCATCATTTCGAGCCCTGTTTCAGAATATTCCGCACCTTCGCACGTAAAGACGTTTTGCCTATATGGGTACACTTCTACAGGATTACCCCTATGAAATAATGCAGCTGAAGACAATCAGTGCAGAGGAGAAGGAGATTGGTCATCATATGTGAGTCGGTGAAGTCCGTGAAATCCGTTGCGCATGGTCCTTGCAACGCAAAAATAAGAGTGTAAATGCCTGAAATCCAGAATCGAACAGCAAACCTAAATTATAACATACAAATTTGATGCTACGAAGCCGTGAACACGATTCGTTGGAACTTCAACTTGAAGAACATCGGGACTTCTTCAAAATAATTACGAACGTCTTGACGACCGTGCTTTTTTTTTTATCAGTACTTTTTTTTTCGGCACCGACAAGAGCCCTCAGGAGGCTCGTGAACACCGAAGAATTCCGCCTCGGGTGTAGTAGTTAGAACTCTCCGGGGCGATATGTCGGCCAAGTCATAATCGAGTGATCCCTTTTGGATCCCTTGGCGTCTCACTACAAAACATAGTTACAGTACAAGTTCCTGGTGGAAGTGATGCGGCAGGCTACGCTGAGCAACTGAAATGTATCTGTTCCATGCGCCTTCCCGTTCTCGAACACAACGACCCTGTTGTATATCTGATCACGTAAGTTCTCTACGACAGTTCGCTCCAGAATACCGTCATGATTGGGCGTTGAGTGCGATGTGAAATACTTGGCAATGCTAGGAAACATGTATAGTAACAGCGTGTAGTGTATGTATGTAAGTATGAGATGCACGATGTGACACAGATCTAAACAGCAGGTAGTAGAATACAGACTTTTGAACGCAAAAAATACCATGATCGCTCTCTATATACCTAGTCTTCTCCTCGGCGTAGCCGTGACTCTTGAGCCTGAACCTACACCCACATGACGTGGTGTACCCGGTACCGCAATCCGTGAGACGGAAGCGCCAGCCGCTTTGACAGCAAGGGCGTCCTCTTCGGCCTTCCTTGTGGATCTACAAGTCGCTCAGTTTGGGAGAACGGTCACAGCAGGGACAGATGGGCCGACTTACTCGCGCTGCTTAGCCATTTCTGTCTCTAACTCTGCTCTCTTTGAGAATTCACGGTCTGCCTGCCGCCGTACTCCGCGGTCGTCGAAATTCTTCTCGCGAACAGAATAGAACACAGAACCAAGCTCCGCTGTTACCCGCCATCAGCAACCACAAATTATTAGAAGCAGAAACACCATACCGAGCCAATATGGATCCACCGAGGTCACCTGTGTCATGTACTCTTTTGATGTGAGAATAAGTTCATGATAGATAACGTATGATGGGGTATCTAGGGACGAGTTAGGTCGAGTATTGAGTTGAATTTCATCTATACGTACATCCAAGTCCAGACAATGCACTTGTGGGATGTAAGTGAGTCGGCAGTCCAGAACGAATGTTCACAAATTCGCCGATGCCCTTCACCCTTGCCGCCTGGTGGAAATAACCTGCACATATCGCTTTCCTAAGGGGGAGAAGGTTAAGGAGTAAAAGAAGCGCGAGTAAATAAAAGGTACACACCGTATGATGTCAAAGTCAGTTCCCGCGGATATGATCTCCATTTTTTGGAACTTCATGATATCCTCAAGTTGCACCCGCACTTCTCGTGATTTGCGGAGTAATTTTGGATGCAAGAAATGGCGCATCGCCCATTCGTCCCGGTATCTGTTGCAAACTCTTCGTAAGCATGATTCATACCACCGTCGGGATTTGCTATGACCCACCCGTGACTCTTCCATTGGTTGAAAACGTTTAACAACGTCAAATGATCACTCTCGGGGACGTTGAACTTATCTCTCGCCGCATCTGCCTCCTCTACGCGCTCTTTCGGTCGGTAGAAAACGCTCGGCACAGACAACATTGACACGATAGTCAGCATCTCCCCAGAGCACTTGTAATCAACAGACGTGATGAGCATCTTGGCCATCGACGGCTCCATGGGAAACTCGGACATTTTACGTCCAGCCGGCGTTAGGTCCCCAACGTTATCAAGAGCGCCGAGCACCCAAAGTTGATACATCGAGTTTAAGATGTTTGCCTGTAAACCATATTGAGTGTTCCTGCCTCGGATTAGGGGGCCAACGATGACTCACCTGCGGAGGTGGGTCCATAAAGTCGAACTCTAGCAAATTCTTTACACCAAGCGACTTGAGCAACAATACGGTGTTTGCAAGGTTGGTGCGTTGAATCTCAGGGATCGTATTCTCGAACAATTCGTTGCGGTATGCCATCTCCGTGTACAGCCGGTAACAGAAGCCGCTCCCTGTACGACCCGCGCGACCAGTCCGCTGGTTCGCGTTTGCCTGGGAGATGGGCGTGATTTGCAGGGCGTCCATACCAACCTTCGGGTTGTATACTTTAAGCTTGGAGTAACCCGAATCAACAACGTACAAGATACCGTCGACTGGGGAGCATTCGTAAACGTGTCCGCGGTACATGGCGAAACGGGCCTACCTGTCAGTGATGTTTCTGCGATGTTTGTCGCAACGATGACCTTTCGCCGTCCGTCCGCGGTAGGCTCGAAGATTTTCGCTTGCAAATCAGCAGGCATTTGTGAATAGATTGGGAGAATGGCCAATGGGGCTGGATCGTCCAGCTGGAATAAGCGTTCTAAGCTGTTGTAAGCGTTTATAAAAGTTTGTAAAATTGCCTCCCACCTTGTACGACTTGGCAGGTGATCTCGATATCCTCTTGCCCCGTCATGAATACGAGTATATCCCCAGGGGGAAGGGAAAGGTGTATCTGGAGAACTTGCTTCACAGCGCCGTCCACATAGTCATCGCAGGGCGACTTGGAGTGGAATGTCTCAACTGGGAAAGTACGACCGGGGATCGTGAAGCAGGGAGCACTTCCATAGAACTTGGAAAACTACAGAATTGTTAGACCTTGGGAAGCGCAGATTTCGGTGAGCGAATATACCTTCTCTGCATTCATAGTGGCGGACGTGACGATAAGTTTTAAATCGCGGCGGCGGGAAAGGACTACAGATTTTGTCATTTAGTGGCCAGCCCCATACAAACAAAGCTCAGACGTACTTTTCCGTAGAAGACCCATTAGTACGTCCGTACTGAGGGACCGTTCATGAGCCTCATCCAGAATGATCACGCTATATCGATCCAAATCGCCCTCGTTCAACGACTCTCTCAGTAACACGCCATCCGTCATGTCTATTTATCGGGGAACACTGAGTTGGATCAGTTCGTTCAGCGGCCTTGATACTCACATTTTATCTTGGTCGCTGCCGAGGTGCAATCCTCGAAACGGATCGCGTAGCCCACGAGCGCTCCGAGCTTGCACTCCATCTCCTCGCTGACTCGCTTCGCAACAGACATTGCTGCCACGCGACGAGGCTGCGTGCAGCCGACAAGGCCATTGGCGCAATAGCCGTCTTCATACAGGAATTGGGCTAGTTGCGTTGTCTTTCCTGAACCCGTCTCGCCAACTACGATTACCACTGTACGACAAGACGGAATCATTAAAAGGGATCCGAGAAGCAGAATGATGGATGACAGCACCTTGATGATCCCGGATGGTCCTCAGCAGGTCCTCGCGACAAGCAAACGCAGGCAGATACTCGCGCTGCTCACGAAGCGTACGATTCCTTGCAAAGGAGCTCACGCCTGCAGAGGTCTTTAAGTGGCTGGCAAATTTTGAGTCGCCCTTGTAGTCCTCCTTTGTCGCGTTTTTGGCTTGAGCCTCGGCTGCCGCTATGAGTGAGCGAATGTTCGAGCAGCTTTGGTGAGTATCTAGAGGGAGGCAAGTCAAAAAAAAAAGGACACACACCTTCGGCTTCGGCTTCCTCGTCCTTGACTCCCATGATGTTTCCCAGAGCCGTACCACCTAAAGCGGCTAATTTTGCCGCAGCCTTTGCGCGCTCTGCCTGTTCACGCTTCTCTTTCACGAGCGCAGAACCTTTCTTCGCAAACACGGCCATGTCGCTCGTCGGGTCACGGATCGGGTTGATAGGATCGAGTTGCTTGGTAAACACCGTACGACCGTCAAGGAAAGGCGGCTTGAGGTGGTGCACCATCACATGGACGGCTGACTGCGACTCGTCTTCAAAGTCGAGATCAACGCCTTTGCGGGTGGCGACGCCTGAGGTGACCATGCGATTGGCTTCCCAGAGATCATTATCCGCGTTCTGCACAAAAAAAAAAAAAGAATCAGCCTCATTCGTAAGAAAGAAAGTTACAAAACGCATACATATTGAGCTTGTTTGGCGGATATTTTCTTGTACATACATAGTCAGCGACCAACGCAGCTCGGGCTGGGAGAAAGTGGAACATACCGGAAGCCGCTTCGTCACCTCTGCTGCTGCTTGTTTGATCGCAGTGAGATCGTCATATTGTGAGAGCGGGTTGTGCTCCTCGTCGCCCATCAAACCACCTTCCTCCGCGCCCATATACCAATCTCTATCGAGGCGGACCTGCTCTTCCTCCCATTCCCGCATGTCTAGCTCGACGTTCCCCTCGTCCGGACTAGAACCGCGCGACGCTCTCGGTGTCGGCGCGTCCCATCCCCTCGAACCGGTGCTACCCCACCCGCCGCTACCATCGCCTTCGCGACGACCGCGTGGGGTGGAGTCCCACTTGACGTTGGGGACGCGCAAGCTGGGCGCATCGTCGCGAATGGAACCACGTTCGGAATGAGGCGTCACTTCCCATCCGCGCGGGTGCTCGTCTCGCCTATGAAAGCGGTCGCGGTCGCGGTTAGAGCGACGCTTAAAATCGTCCAAGCCACGCGGGTGTTCTACTTTCTTGGCCTGATGCGCGGTGATACCCTCTGTAGACGAAATCAGCGCCACTCACGCGACACTTTGCTCTGACTCACCTCGTTGGTGACCTCGTTGTCGTCTGCGTTCTTCGAGTCGCATACGACCCTCTGCGGAAATCCCTCCAGGATGAGACGGCGTCTCTTCAGCACGCATGCGTGCATTACTCATACGAGACGCAGGAAGAGACGGAACTGTTCGTTCGTTTGATTGTTGGCATGGCTTGGAACAAAAAGATTGTGAGCATTTTGCGTACCTTTAAAATGTGGTTCTCCGTCATCGGCACGTTGCCGTTTCCTATTTCCATCCTCTTGTAGAGCCGCTGCCGCCGCGCGTTTTTCTATAGCTAATCGGTCCAGACCCAAGTTGGAGGTTCGCGGCGTCGGAGGCTCCAGAGGTTTTGCGGGTTGGCGAAAAGTGTGTTGCTGTGCACGGCGACCGTCAGTAAACTGAAGTGAGCGAAAGCTATAGCCCCGAGTCTCGAGACTCACCAAATCTTTTCGTACCAGCCCGCCTTGTCTTACTGGTTCAGGTTCAAGAACGTCGGTATCGTGCGCCTGGTCGAGCATCGTTAGTGACGCGACTTTGGACTTTGTTAACTTGACTTTCTATGGGAAGCCGGGGCACTGGAAGAGCAAGTGTGATTACATCATCTGCATGGCTGACTAATGATTCATCAGACATTGTCGCTCGCCAGCACAAGCAACTTTTTAAAACCACTCTGGTGCTATGCACGCATCTCTCGTCCGTCGTCAACTATCGGGCCTCGTACCCCCCAAAATCGCCTCCCCTTCCATCCTCGTGAGTTTTTCGTTGTCGCTCTACAAAAAGCCGTCTAAAAACCACTCTCGTCCTGCAGTCTGCGGGAAAGGGCGCCGACCTCACCCCTCTCGTCGCATTCTATTCCAAGCTCCCAAAGGGTCCCGCGTCCGAACCGGCCATTCGTGGAATCAAGGCGCGCTACTTTAACGGCAAGAATGCCTCGGCTTCGCCCATAGTCGTCACCTTCTTGGCCATCTTTGGACTTGGGTATACCATCGACTACCAGAGTACGTTGCGCCCCTCCCTCTCGCACATTTCATATTGATCAATCCCTTTCTTCCACCAGTGCACCTGAGTATGTCCCATCATCTGACTCTGGCTTTAAATGTCACTCATGATTGCTTGACACTCACAGAACACCATAAGAACCACACCCACTGAGGTCTAGAACCGGGTTCTCATACAATATAGAGCAGAGATATGAATCCCCCCGTGAACCTCGCAAATAATTTTTATTTTGTTTCAATCCGCCTTGTGCAATATTGAGAGTTTTCAAGCCGAAGACAAAGATCACGCTGTGAAGTCGCTCTTACGCAGAGAACGAGATGGAATAGATTATGCAGCTAGCTCATCACTTCCCTTGTTTAATGTTATTGCACTATGCACAGGGGGGACCCGATATGGATAATTGTGGCATGCAGACAAAATAAAAAACAAGAGAGCACCGGAACAGATATCGACAGGCACGGTGGTGGTGGAACCCGAGGAAAGGAGGGGGAACGGGAAGCGGGAGGTTGGAAGGTTGAAAGATGAAAAGGGGGGGGGAGGAAGAGTTGTAAGGTTAGCAAGCGCATGGAAGGAATTGAGGAAGAGAAAAAAAAGAGGACGAGAGAGGGAGATGATGATGAGGAGAGTGGGGAGGGGAAATATAAGGTCCATCCAAGAGCGATTCATGAGTGTGTAAACGAGTGGGTGAACTACGGTACACAACGTACGTGGAGGCAAACTGGGAATGGGAAAATGGTGACGGTAGACACCGTGCGTCATTATGCGTTACATGGACGGGGTATATGAAAAGGGGATGAAGCGGTCTTGGTAAAGAATGGACCATGGGGGTCTTGGATAGAGTGGTATTGAAAATGTGTAACGGACGCTGCGTTTGGGGGGTGCATGGTTATATGCCGAGTTGAGGTAACGGGCGTGAAAAGTGGTGGTCAGGACAGATCGTGCACGAACAGCGGGGTGTCTTTGAAAGAAAACAAAAAAAAAGGGGGGGAATAGGGAAAAGAAAAGAAAGGAAAACGACGAGAACTTTTAGCTGAGCAGTGGGTACTTGTCAGACAAAGAATTGGGTACTGTGGAGATGGTGAGATAAGTGAGCGGTCAGCTGATGGAAGAAGAGTGAACCAAAGACGTACTGAATCCGGCTAGCGGCATGTACCTCCATTTCTTCCATCTTGAACGAGTTGAGTTCCTCCTTGATCCTCTGAGCGAGCGCAGGCGTGAGCCTGCTCCACGTGGCGGGCTCACTGCGACGGTCGTACACGCTCGAAGGGAAGGTGTCGTACACACTCAAATTGTTCGCAAACGCGAGTCGCTTCGCTGGCGTGGTCGCCGAACGGTGGGAAAGCGTCGGTGGGGTGGAAAGCATCGTGCTCAGCACGGGCGCGCTAGAGTTTAAGTTTGGGTGATTGAAAAGCGTTCGTTCCGAAGACGGCCGCGGTCCTTCATCATCTTCAAACGGAAGCGCTGGAAGGAACGGCGACATCGAGGCAGTGGGATGACGTAGACCGTCAATGTGATCCGGGTTTGGGGATGGTATGCGGGCGAGGGGACCGAGTTCGTGCGCCTTGGCGGGGTGTGAATTGTAAGAGTTGGAACGATGGCGGGTGTAGTTGGTGGGTGTATCCATGAAACTGTGTTGGTCGTAATCGTCAGCATCTACAAGCGGGGTGAATATGCCGTGTGTGTTAAAAAAAAAAAGGGAACATGTACTTTTAAGGATTCCTTTTGACGGCTGCCGCGTACGTTCGACGCTTCGGCGGAGGCCAATTGCCCATGGTTCGTGGTCGTATTCGTCATCGCCGAGGCTCGTCCGCTCAAGACCTTGACGAATGGTCAGGTCCTCGTCATCGTCGATGTGGCTCCAGTCCTCATCTTCCCACCCATCGATGACCCCGGAGTAGTCATGTGGGTGTTCACCGTCACCCTCCTCACTGCCGGAATCTTCGTCTTCGACGACCACACGCAAACCGTCCTCATTAGTGTGCCGTTCCGGGAGCTCCGCGGGCTGTGACTGTGTTCTTCTCCCAGGTAGCCGGAAGGGGGTCCGCCGCCGAGGTAGCAGAGATAGCGCTTGCCGCTGCAGTTGCCGCCACGGCTGCAGCAGCGGCTTCCTCTTGGGCTTTCGCCTTGGCGGCTGCTTCCGCGTTGCTTTTGAGGGTATGTTGTCGCGCAAGCTTAGCCGCAGGGGAGAGCCCATTGAGTTCCGCACTCCACTCGCTGCTCGTACGATCGAGCTCGGCGGTGACGTGTGAGACGCTCGCTTGGGCAGCTTCACCCTTCTCGCCCTTCTTCTTTTTACCCTTCTTTCCACCACCAACACCGCCGGCATTCTCGTCGGTCTCTTCGCGATCCTTTTTGTCTTTGAAAAGAGAGGTGATGCCCGCGAGCGAGTTGCGACGAGCGAGCTTGCCAATCGAGCCTAGCTTACGAATGACGACGGAAGCAGATGACATGGTAGACGATAGGGAGATATTGTCCGTCGAAGCGTTGAGCCGAGAGTTGAACAAGGCCGTACGCTTTTTCTTTGCTTGCTTCGTAGCTGTCGAAGCGGCGTCGCCAACGTCGGCCGCATTGCTCTGCAGTCCCGAGGAAGTACCGGGAGCGTCTGATGACGTTGCCTCTTCACTAATGGTCTGAGAAGCGCTGAGGGATAGCGCTCGGCGAAGTTTACCCTTGAGTCCACCACTGCGAATGGCGGCGGCAGTTGGGAGGCCTCCAAGAGTTCGCTATCATCACGTGACATACGCTTCTCCGCTGTTGACATGCCTTGGGACAGTGGCGAAGGTCTTGCCGGACGTGGGGTTGGAGCGTGTAAAACGGAAGGACCGGATGTGGAGGTGCGTGCGACGGAAGAAGCGGAAGAAGATGATGAGGGATTGCGATGGTGAGGACGTGAGGATGATTGGTTGGAAGATGTAACCGACGTGGGGACGCTGCTACCGTTTCGGCCAACGGGACCAGAGGGCGAATGAGCGTGTTGTTGTTGCGAGGATGGGCCGTTCCGGCTACGCACACTGCCGGTAGCGTTGTTATTGCCAGAATGGTGATGTGGCGAGCCAGAGGTGCCATTAGTGGAACCCTGTAAGCTGGAAGTGCGTTGGCGGGAACCACTCCCGGTGGAGTTGACCGATGTGGTCGAACCAGCGGCGTCAGCACGTGCGTATGGCGGCTGGATGGCCTGTTGCCGCCAATCGGCCGTGGGAGGTTGGTCAGAAGGCTGTTGTTGTGGCGGTTGACGGTGATTCGGGCGACGATAGGGATGAAAGCCATCGTATGCGGGTGCGGAAGCGGCGCTACTGGAGCTATTATTAGAGGTAGAAGGAGAACGAAAACCATTTGGGAGCTGAGAGGGATGCGGAGGGGGTGTCCCAGAGGGAAAAGAGCCGAAATTATGGAGTTGATTTTGAGCAAAATACTCGTTCGGAGAGCTGGCACTGGAGGAGCGACCGCGCTGAGAAGATGAGGGCGGGCCGCCGTGTTGGGAAAGTTGGTGTGCCTGTTGTTGGGCGTTGAACATCATTTGCTGATAAGCCCACTGAGCAAATTGAGCGTTGGGATCGAAAAACGCGCCTGGGGGCGGGACTTGACCTTGCTGAGATGGATGGATTGGGTATGGCTGTTGGTGAGGGTTTTGATAAAAGGCGGCGGGATAGAAGGGTTGTGCGTGGCATTCCAACCAGCCTGCTGTTGCTGGACAGGGTAGGGATAATGAGAACTCTGTGGGGAAGAAATCTGGGAGGGAGAAGAAGGGAATCGGTGGAAGGCGACACGCGCTGGCGGGGA
>WTXI01000422.1:0-27552 GCA_022376515.1 Lactifluus volemus
GCCCAGTGAGAAGTGGATAGAATTAAATATGATCCGATCGAATAAAATTGAATGACATGAATACGATTGATGTGAATTGATATAAAATGATAACAATAATATTAATTCGATTTCGTTGATAAAATTTGAATAGCGCTCGATCACATTCAATCTCTCTATGAATTTTATTGAATACAAATGATTGAGTCACGAGATTTATTTCTCGATCGAAAGCAACTGATTAGAATTGAATGAACTGAATCGCGCACTGTTTATCCAGTTCATTGAACCTGCATCGAGTACTTACTGACCCAGGCACTGTCCTATTTGTGGTTGTTTGTCGTGCTACATCTATCGACTTCGTGTTGCGCGCTGATTCTGACGCATACATTTCTTCCCTCTTCCTCTCCTTCTCAATGTGTTCCCCTATTCTTTCCTCTGCTGCTCGTGAGGCCTGTATACTCTCCACAAGTTTTCGTGAGTGTCTCCCTTCCTACCTTCCTCAGACCAGCATCATTTGGATCTTTTTTGGGGGGCTGCATCTTCGATCGAGCTTATAGCCGTGCTTTTCTCCCGTTGCATCCCCGGGCCAACGTGCTTCCTCTCCCCTCCTGCTCTGCCAGCGTGCCTCTCCTACTTACCGCCGCCACCACGACATCACTCACTGCCACCACCGTTGTCACCTGCCTCCTTTCCGGCCCTCCCGTGCTGCTGCCGTCACGAAGAGATCACTAGAGCGAGCGACCTCCTCTTGACCTTGGCATCTCCATGCCCCTCCCTTCCCCTGGATGTCTCAGGTTCACCCAACGCCAAAACACTGCTGCGCTTGTGGTCAAGATCAACAAACAGAAATTGATCATGGAGCAAGTCGAGACGTTTTCTTGTGTCTTTTTGGTGCAGAGCTCCCAGAGGCCGTCGTATTTTCGTATAACCTCGTACACACCGATGGGAGAACCTAATCACCCCTCGCCCTTATCAACTGGGCTCCAGCTTGTGAGACTAGCCTCCTCACTCTACATGCAAGTGCTTTACTGACTTTCAGAGCATGGTACTACACCAAGCTTCGTCGTTTGACCAATCGTGACTGCACTCACTGATCCGATTTTAGGTCGACATTGCCAAGATCTAGGAAGTGCGCGATGGCGCAGAGGGCCTGACAAAAAGTGTGCTCGAAGCTAAGTCGTTGTCCTGAATCAATGTCTGCGCAAGGACATTACGACTGATATCGGGGCACCCTAATACAGCGAGAACTTGAATTTTGTAGGTTACACAGAAATGCAGGGTCCCCATCATAGCCATTTGTTTAATGTTTAGCACTTGAGCTCGTCTACCGATTCCCAGTGCGTATGACCAGCATCACACAGCTCCGATGGTCCTCACTCGACATTCCTAGACAGAAACCAATGTGCAGGGCTAGAGCACAACCACTGCTTGGTGTGTGATCCACATGAACAAAGTAGATCGGGTAGCCAAACTGGAATGGCCACGTGGTGGTGGTCTGGGTCGCCGCCGCGGTCACGTTGTCATTGGCAAGGTCAGCCCTTTGTTTCAAGGGATCCCATAGTTGACATGTTTCTTACACTCCGACTCTTTGTTGATCATTAGAGCCATGTTTCCGAGGCTGATTTGGTCCACTGGGGTGATGCCTGTGCATTCAGTCTTTTCCTATTGTTTTTCTCGCCCTACCCTTTATGAACTCGAGAGCATTTAACAGCTTCCAATACAGGTAGATCACCAAACCCTCAAACCCACAAACGATGACGACGATGACGACCCTGACCTCACCATCGCTACTGCCGCCACCGCTGCCCTGTGGAGAGTCCCACGATGTCCCTGCCCTACATCTACCCCCCTCTTGCACTTCAGCAATCCAAGCGCATGCCATCGTGAGCTCGAGGCCGAGGAGCTCCCATGCCCACGCCCAGAACGGATGACAGGGACAAAGATGATGATGTGGAGGTGGTGGATCATTGACCGCAGTAGTCGGCTTTGCAGACATGGTGAGCACCAAGATGACTTGGATTGTTTGACGCGTGGCCACCTGGGGCAACGTGATTAGCATCGAGGGTAGAATAAAATTGAATAGAGCTGTAACCGTAAATAGACAATAAATGGGATTAATTCAATTATACCTGATTCAATTCTGATCAAGTGAATTCGGTCCGATCTGATCTGGTATTCAATTCGATTCAGAATAATTATAATGCCTTCAATTTTCCATTGAATTAAAATGGCTATTGTTCGGATTTTTGAATTAGATTGAATGGTTCAATTTTTTGCAGTTTACTCCGGATTACTACATTCCACTTCTCACTGGGGTTCAAGGGCCAAAAGCCTTGTCTGAGGAGAAACTGGGTGTACAGTACGAGTTGACGAATGGATCACTGGCATCGCATCCCTAGACGTCGGATGCATCTCCTTGGACATTCATTAAGTTATTACATGCTGTACATTACACATCTACCACTGTATTAAAGTGTGCTGTGATGGACGTTCCCAAGATTTAGCACATTAATCATGGGGGGGCAGGCACACTCATTTAGAAGGCCTTGGCTGTAGCGGCAGTGGGATGTGGGTTTTATGATGGGCTGTGGAGTACACCATGTTGTGAGCTAGACAAAGAGAGTCGAAATAAAGGGAAAACTAAGGGAATCTGCGATAACGTTGGTGTGGACAAGATTCGCAAAGCAAGAAACGCAAAAAGAGGTAAAAATAATCGAGATCCGTAGGTCCACCACTTTGAGATTGTCGTCCTTGTGCAGGCACCATACTAATCGCCTTCTCTGTATCGTTCTAATTTTAGATGCACCCCCAAGCGGGTGGCCTTATTAAGAAACAAAAGTTTGCACAGTCATTCGTTTGGGTATGAATCATTACCATTTTGGTCTATGTGGTGGCTGCCTCGAGGCAAGGCTCAAACCTCTCATCGATCTCATCCTTATCGATCTCTTCTATAGCCACCAACTCGCAATTCGTATGCAACATTCTTTCTCTTCCGATGTCCCCGCTTTTAACCATTTATACAGCCCGAGTCCTTTAACATCTAGAATAACCCACCTCAGCCATACTCGAGTCACCAATATGCAATCTAGCTCATTTCCACTCCAACTAACCAGTATGTGTCTTGATATCTCGCTGTCACAAGTACTAAATCTCTCTTCCCTGCCAGTTCTCAGAGCACAGAACCTTCCACATATCAAGACCATCTCTCGAAAGGAAAGTCGTTTTTATGTTACCGTGATCGCTGGGGCGAGAACTTGGCATACACGAGCTGTGCGGAGCATGGGGAATCATGTGGAGTGGAACGAGGAGGTCGATGCTTTGTAAGTACTCTTATACTTTTGCCTCTATTCACCAACTGAATCTCCTGCAGTGCCTTACAACCAAATTCTCGTGTTACAATATCTCTGTATGCAAAAAGAGCCGTGCAGAAAGACATCCTTGTTGGAACGCAGGAAATACGCTGTGAATCTCAACGCGGTTCGTCTTTTTAAATTTCTTGTTCGTGCGTCTGGCTGAGCATCCAACCTGTAGAGCTCCATATTGTTTTCGGCGGCGCCGATCGACATGGACACCTGACGGAGCAGGCCACACCCTACATAACGATCACTATCTCAGCAAATCCGAGTTCGTCTGTGACTGCGTCAGACCACGCCCCAAATCCAAGAATGGCAGATCTGGACAACCCTGTCGCTAAAGAAGGGACTGCGCATTCTATTGATACCACGCGACAGACGGCAACTACCACTGCCCTACCTTCTTCATCTCGGATGGGTACCGTTCCCATCGAGAGCGGTACTCCTGTGGCATCGATGGCGGACAACCAGACGGAGATGTCACATACTCTCGATCGCGCTGGGGAAGCTTTGGATGCGGTAAAGACGTGGAAGACTACCGCTAATAGTATCAAATGGGTGATGGACACAGTCAGTCCAATTCTAAAAGTATGCACAAAATATGTCTTCTCCCTACCCTTTGTTAACCTCATTCCGTCCCAGCTGAACCCCTATGCCAGCTTAGCATGGAGTCTGTTCTCAAAGATCCCCGAGGTATGTGTCCTTACTTTGTCGGAGGCCATGGAGGATTCATTCATTTTTTTTTGTGACTTCGCTACCAGACCTTGGTACACCAGTTCCAGCTTGACGATAACGTCCGGACACTACTTATCGCGATACGGGACGGGTTTGAATTTGCGAAGGACGTGGACGTTTTGACGAGTATTCGGCAGGGATCTACACAGGCAAAAGTCCTCGAGGAGATGCTGCAGTGTGTCTCCGAATCAGCCGAATTCATCGAATCGTATGCGAAGGACGTGCAAGTCGGCACGTCGTCTTGACCATTTTCGTTTCTTATTATTAATATGTGATTTCCAGGGAAACGAGTCTTTAAGAATATTGGGGGCCAGCTTGACGACAAAGTCGAAACCTACCGCACCACGCTCATCCGACTGCATAAAAAGTTCCTCACATATTCTAATGTCATCGCTGGGGCTGCTGTCCTTCAGATACGAGATGATATGAGAGCGCAGCTAACGAAAACGTCGAACCAGGCATTGGAATCTGGTGCGTAACTCTGGCAAATCGTCGGATCGTCCATCTGACAGGGCGAGCGTAGAATTGAGGGCAATAATCGGAGAAACGCCTGTTATAGGAGGCTGGCGATTCAACGATAGGAAGGGCTGTCATCCAGGCACTCGCCAAGATTTTTTGCACCACATCATTGAATGGGTCGGGAATCCCGAGTCTGAACGTGGCCTCGTTCTCTTTGGCCAGGCAGGCACAGGAAAGTCCTCGATTGCACATGAGGTCGCGCATCTCTTCGACAAGAAGTGTCTTGGTTCCTATGTCGCTTTTCGTCGAAAGGAGGAATCCATAGACGCCAAAGATGATGGTTATCATCTATTCACAACGCTTGCTCGTGATCTCTGCGATCGTTATCCTTCGTTCAAACTCGCCCTCGGGGAGGCCGTTGTGGACAATTCATCTTTTCGTAGCACCCGGGATTATCGTAGACTTTTTGAATGGTTCCTCCTTGAACCACTCAAATACCTACAACTCGATGGCACGATCCTTATCGTCATCGATGCGTTGGATGAGAGTGGCATCACGATCGGCAAAAATGGACTACATACATTCCTTGCCCAACATCTCAATGACCTCCCACCAAACTTCCGCATATTCATCACTTCCAGGCCGGAGCATGGTATCGAACCTGCGTTCGCCAACGCGAAGTCCGTCCGTACCCTCTACATGAATGACGCCCAAATGGCCGCCGACACGGAGCGCGATATTGGGATTTATCTCCAGAATGAGCTCCCCGAGGAAGTTTTCAAAGAACATGGTGACAGATTAGCGAAGGGGTCAGAGGGCCTATTTCAGTGGGCTGCAGTTGCATCCGGATTCATCAATAGCCCTGATAATCTCGGCGTCATCGTGAAGAAGCTCATTCAGCGCCTGTTGGGACACTCTCGAGGTCATGGTGGAGGTCTGTTGGATCATTTGTACGAAGAAGTTCTCAAAGAATACTTCAAATCAGAGGAAGCGCAGACACTATTTCGGTCCATCATGGGACATCCTTTTGCTGCGATCGAGCCCCTCTCCATCCACTCCTTAATTTCATTGCGACGACATGCACCCATTGATGATCCTGAGGATTTCGATCCTCTTCCTGTACTTGAAACCCTTCGTCGTCTGGGCTCGCTGCTGAGCAACGTGACTTCATCGGATCAAACGCGTCCCATCCTTCCTCTCCATACCTCATTCCGTGATTTTCTAACCAATAGGACGAACGATGTGTTTTATGTGGACCTCTCCGACGCCCACCGAGAGTTGGCACATTCATGCCTTGGCTTAATGCTAAATAGCCTCAAATTCAACATCTGCAAACTCGAGTCGTCATATCTCGCCAACAGCGACGTCCCTGACCTTGAATCTCGAATTGCCGAACACATTCCATCTGGACTATCTTACGCGTGTATTTACTGGGTCGATCATTTAGCACATTTTGGCTTCGACCAGGATATCTTCAAGAAGGTCCGATCGCTCTTCGAGACAAAATTTCTGTTTTGGCTGGAAGTGCTTAGCATCAAGAGCCGTGTGGGCTCTGTTTCACCAGTATTATCATCGTGGCTGCAGCTTGAGGTAAGTACACCCCATAATTGAGTATGATATGTAATGACATTTGGGTAAAACAGCGTACTCAACCAGAAGTGCAGGAATTGTTGGGATTGGTGCATGATGCGTCCGCATTTGTGCGGTATTTCGGAATGGCCGTGGCGAAGAGCGCTTCGCATATCTATGTGTCTGCCCTCCCTTTCACACCAACCTCTTCCCGCATCCGCAATCGATACCTTTCCCAGTTTCCTCACACATTGACCTTGGAACGTGGGGAATTGTCTCATTGGCCAGCATTGGAAATGACGATTCATGCACATCGTGCACCGGTTTCTTCTGTTGCATTTTCGCCGGACGGGCAACACATCGCATCGGCCTCTTATGATGGCACAATTTGCGTTTGGGATGCCACGACGGGAGAGATCGCAGCGGGCCCGTTTACTGGACACACCAGTTGGTATATTCTGTTGCATTTTCGCCGGACGGCCAGCGCATTGCATCGGGCTCGAGCGACTGCACGATTTGCATGTGGGATGTCGCAACAGGAGAAATCGTAACGGACCCATTTACTGGACATACAGATTCGGTCCTTTCTGTTTCATTCTCCCCGGACGGGCGGCACGTCGCATCGGCCTCGCAGGATCGCACAATCGCGTTTGGGATACCACAATGGGAGGAACCGTAGCGGGCCCGTTTACTGGACACACCAGGCGGTCGAATCTGTTGCATTCTCACCAGACGGGCGGTGCATTGCATCGGCCTCGAATGATAGAACGATATGCATGTGGGATGCTGCAACAGGACAAATCGTAGCGGGCCCGTTTACTGGACACACCGATTCGGTTAGATCTGTTTCATTTTCGCCGGACGGACAGCGCATCGCATCGGCCTCGGATGACCACACAATCCGCGTGTGGGATATCACATCGGGAGAGGCCGTAGCGGGCCCATTTATTGGACACACCAAATATGTCACAAGTGTTGCATTCTCGCCGGACGGGCAACATATCGCATCGGCCTCTGAAGATCGCACGATTTGCTTGTGGGATGCCACAATGGGAGAGATAGCAGCAGGCCCGTTTACCGGACACGCCGGTTGTGTCAATTCTGTTGCATTCTCGCCGGATGGACAGCGCATTGCATCGGCCTCGATCGACTGCACGATTCGCGTGTGGGACGCCGCAGTAGGACAGATCGTAGCTGATTCGTTTACTGGACACTCCGGTGCGGTCAGATCTATTGCATTCTCGCAAGACGGACAGCGCATCGCATCAGCCTCGGATGATCACACGATTTGTATGTGGGATGCATCGACAGGACAGATCGTAGCGGACCCGTTTACTGGACACACCGATCGGGTCAGATCTGTTGCATTCTCGCCGGACGGACACCACGTTGCATCGTGCTCAGACGATCATACGATTCGTGTGTGGGATGCCGCAACAGGGCAAGTCGTAGCGGACCCGTTCACTGGACAAGGTTGGGTCAAGTCTCTTGCATTCTCGCCGGACGGGCGGCACATTGCATCGGCTTCTGATGATCGCACGATTCTCATTTGGGATGCCACAACAGGAAGGGTCATAGCGGGCCCGTTTACTGGACACACTCACTGGGTCAGATCTGTTGCATTCTCGCCGGATGGGCGGTTCATTGCATCATCCTCGGCAGATCGTACGATTCGTGTGTGGGATGTTGCAACAGGGCAAGTCGTAGCGGGCCCGTTTGCTGGACACACCAAACGGTCAACTCTGTTGCATTCTCGCCGGACGGACAGCGCCTCGCATCGGCCTCAGCCGATGCCACGATTTGCGTGTGGGATATCACAACCGGACAGATCATAGCGGGCCCATTTACTGGCCACACCGGTTCAGTCAACTCTGCTGCATTCTCGCCGGACGGGAAGCGCATCGCGTCGGCCTCAGCCGATTGTACGATCCGCATGTGGGATGCTGCAACAGGAGAGATGGTAGCGGGTCCGTTTGTTGGACACACCTCTTCTGTCGAATCTGTTGCATTCTCTCCAGATGGGCAGCGAATCGCATCGGCCTCAAGTGATCACACGATACGCATGTGGGAAGTCGCAATAGGACAGGTTGGAGCGGGCCAATCTACTGGACACACCTCAGGGATCAGATCTGCGGAGGTTGTAACGAAAGATGCTGACAAAATCCTAGATCTGTCCCCGATCAATGCTGCTGGTTGGATATGTGGAGAAGAGAATGAACTTTTTTTATGGATTCCCGAACTTCATAGGCGGCGTCTTTATAGACCAAGCACTGTCTGGATCGCAGGTGGACATGAGACGCGGCTTGATTTCTCAAAGTTTGCGTATGGATCAAATTGGGCTACAGTCTATGGTTACAATTCATAGAAATAGAATCGGTTGTACACTATTTATTTATTTTTCTGTAGTCATTCCTTCTGTCGGATACTAGTATATAACCGCGGACAGTCAGATTACCACATGTTAAAGACTGCTGATGAATCAATTGAGGGTCCATCGAACGCGTGTTTGCTGAGACTCACGTGTCCTGGCACCGGTAACGTGACACGGTCATGTGACTATTGTGCCTCAAAAAGAGGTCCTTCAACAAGAAAGAAAAGTCAAAATCGACTTTCTAATAATTTTTCGGGATTGAAAGGTGCACAGAAGCGAATCGAATTATTTGTAGGATTGCTGACCTCGGCGCGAGAACCAGCAGAGTAGAATGTTAGTTTCGATTGCACATAGAATTGCGCTGCTCCGAACTAAAGACCAACGAAAAGTTACATATCAAGCGAATCATATCATTGCCTCGTCAAAGGGGTCTTCCCAGTCCTCCAACCAAGCTTTGACAAACTCAACCATCTCACTATGAATTTGCCCAATTTTCTTGGGTTCCTTTTCGCCCTCCCTGAGCCCGTTCTCGTCCCAATGGTGGACACCACCTAGCAGCGTGTCATTCCACAGTTCTATCTCACCAAGTGAAAAAATAGGACACACCAGGAATAATTTTGAATGGCCTAACTACTGTGTCCTCACGTTCCTCCGCGCCGCCGTAAGCGCTATGTGGCGTGTATGGCCGCCACGGATCAACTGCGAACCCATCTGTAGTCAGCATCGCCGGACCCATTCAAGAAACGGGAAGAAGGACCGAATATACATACCTTCACCGTCAATAAATACTAACCTATCAGCTGCAATGTGGTAATCGCCTAGCACATTCACGGCAGTGACATTTGGCAGCGGAGGCACTTTGTAGTATTCTCCCGGTGGGAACGCCTGAATACATATCTTGTGCTCGTAGTCGATGTCCAATAGGCGCGAGATAATGGTAGGGGTGCCAACTGGTGGCGCGGTCTACAAATGGGTATCAGCATGAATGGTGATGCGGTGGTGAGAAGACATACGGTCAAGTAACCCCATTGTGTGCAGTACTGGAACACCCATGGGCGCCAGTCTTCACTGAGATCTGTGATCTGATATTTCGAATCGTCATTTGTCCCAAAGCAATCTTCCACAGTCAAACCCATATCTTGTGGGCAGAGTACGACAATGTTCTTCGCGGTCCCAACAGCTTTGTGATTCAAGATGCATAAGGGTAAGGTATGCGTACCTCTCGGATCCACTTGGCGTAATTTAACAAAGCGATGTTAGCTTTCAGTCCTCCTGCCAGGAGCACCGTACGCTCCGTGTCTTTCAGGGTCGGCGTGTCGCCGTTAAGCGTCGCACAGAACTGATCGAATGTCGTCGAGCTAACAGCAGGATCCCAGTTCTCATCCTCCCCCGTGGTCAGTGGATGCTATTTCAGCAGCACTTATTAGTTCCGCCTATGCTATGAAGCAGGTCCGAGACATACCTCGAGCACCGAGGCAAAGTCCTTATCTGACTCCAGCTCGCTGAGGCCAAACAGGCTTTTGAGTCGGCCGCGCAGGGGGCCGATTTTGAGAAGCGAATCAATGCTGATGCTATTCACGAGGCTGGATGAACAAATTGGGTCCGCGGCGAGCCGGATGACGTCCATGTACTCCCAATTCATGAGCACAGCGTGCGTCACCGCTAGGGGGCGGGAAGAGGTTTAGTATCGTTTGTGAAGAATGATTGAAAATAAAAGGTGCGCACCACTCGACGCAATAGCACCAAACACGAGATCAGGATACAGCACTCGCATGTGAGCTGCCCGTGCTCCTGCATATGACCCCTACAAAACTCGACATTAACAACGGGATGACCACCATCACAGGACGCTGGAGAGGGCACACGAACACCATAGTATATCCATCGTGTCTTTCGGGCCGTAAGGTTCTCGTTGATGTTCTCGAATTTGACATTGCGCATAAAATTGGCCGAGTCTTCGAGTGCTTGCTCGTTGTTCAGCCACCTACAGCACCGCATGATGAGGAAATAAGCTGGATCAATATAAGAGCGCGCGGAGGGGTCGACATGGGATGAGGCGGCGAGGACAAGCACACCTTAGGGAATCAGTCGAAAAGTTCTGGACACCCACAGACTTGCCTGGACCAAATCCCGGTCGCACGTCAGCACATGAAAACGTCTAGGCTCAATCCAGGGATACACGTACCATAATATCTATGCTCTAGCACAACTGCGATGCCGCCTATCGCACGTGCCAAGATATCCCCAACACCTGTGTCCAAGAATGGCAGACGGTCCTCCCCGTTAGTCTCGCCCCCATCGATAACAATGACCGGTGAGCCAAGACGTGGTTTATAGTGTCGTCTGTTGACCCAGAAACGTTGTTGAAACGTCGCGTCGGTGGTGTTAGAAAGTGATCGAGTGGCTAGGTGAACGTCTGAACAGAGAACTCGGATGCCGCGACGGCGACAACGAGTGGTGCTTGTAATGTGCTGGCATGCGCCGGCATCTCAGCCACTTGATCGGGATGCGAGGTTATGCCAGCAGCGCGTCGATGGAGACTTTGAAAGGTGACCCCCTGTGCATTATGGAGGACGTGCTCGTGAAGGGCGTTGCTGACGCCCGTACCGACGAGCACGACAAGAAGAGATATCCAAATGATGTGGAAAGCCCACACCATACGGTGTGGCCGAGAGAGAAGTGAACGACACCCTCATGAAGGTAAATTACTGTACTCCGGGCGGGGTCCTCCGACGATCCCACGGTTCAATTCCTGTGCCAAACTCGTACGGGGCTCATAAAACGCCCATTAAGCTCATAAGTTGAATAGATTTATTTCACAACGGCATTTATAGAACGTAACGATTTGATTCCACCGAATTGATGGCCTAAATCTGCTAATGTTGCTCCGCCTTATACTGCGGCCGTGACTGGACTTCAATTGCAAGTGGAGAGAATCATATTGGACAAAGACTAAACAAACAAAGGTCATCCCATATATGCTAATACGAGTTACTTGGCACAGCTTTCAACGTCGCTGGCCACAGGGATGGTGCAAGTACAGCGATCTCGTTACGAGTTGGTGTCGAAAATCAAGTTAGAGTATCAGCGTATGCTGTCGCCTAAATGTAGATTGAGCTAACAGTTGGATTGATCGCAAAGCAAAGAGAAGACGAGTCTACACCGTGACAATATCTTACTAAGCCGCCCAGTTCTACCACTGAGCGGTTGCCAGTGCGATACCCTCCCAATTTTCCTAACTTCCTCAATCTTAATGTTTGTCAGGGACTCCTCGGAAATCGCTAGCATACTGTTAGGCTTGTTCTCTTAGGCCGCATAGCCTGAGAACGGAAGCATACATGAAGCACAGCGTCCGCAAGTATTAACTATTTAAGCTCTGATATCGGAGACGAGCAAAAGTCAACCTGCCCATCTAAATACTTGTGGATATCGCAGCCATCCCCCAGCAAAATTATTAAAGTTTTAGAGGCGTGCCATGCGTACCATCCCCAACATCTATACACCGCGCTCGAGGATAAGAAAGTCGACTGGCGTGCCCTCAGCTTCGTGTATGCTGCACGGGCCTAAAACACCAATCGAGGTGTTGTTCGTCGTGAGTTCTGCAGCGTCTTGCAGAGCGCGCGCAACCAGGGGCGAATCAAATCTTCCAAACTGCCGCAAAATCGTTCAGTTCCGGGACAAACGAAGCACATTTCAGTAAGATAATGGTCGCAAAAGGAAGGTGAGGGGATGCGGTACCATCAGCAAAACACTCAAAATGCTTCTCGAAATACGTCTTAACGCTTTGGCTACGGGCACCGATTGCGACGGCAAGGTAAGTTATTGTCACTTGGCCAAGCGCTTGGTGAGAACTTGTATATGTGTGGTCCAATGTGGTCTAGCCCGATGACCAGGACGCCGACACCGTATGGACGTCGACCATATTCCTGTGTGTCCACTTGGGCACCTGCGTGGTTGATCAATACATACATCAGTTGCCACAAAAAAGCCGTGAATTCAGAAAAATGGTGAAACACACTGTCAGCGATGACCGACATGAGGCGATTTACGGGACGAGCTGGTTGAAGACCATCGTATATGCCATAGTCTGCTGGCGCATAAAGTTGCTATAATTTGAGATCAAGTCGTTTGAGTCTGTGGGTGGGAATTAATGTGAGAAATATAGAACGACGGAAGGAGTACACGTGCATCCGAGGTTAGGCCTGCGATCCCAATGCCGACGTGGTCGTCGATGTGGAACATCATTTGCTGGTACGAGGCGCTGGACAACATAGGTGTGAGCCGAAGGAATGAGACGAAGCGCTGCTGCTGCTACGGGCATGACATGACACGCACTTTGAGAGAAATGAGGATTGCATGAGTTTTCAAGCGCGGACCGACTGTCACCGATCCCTGCTTGATGGAGTGCATACTCTACTTGATGTAATGTCTGCCTTGGGGAGAGAAGACGGTGTTGTCAGAGTCGGTAGGTGTTATGATGGAAAGTATGAGGGTAGCGAAAAAGTTCTAATCACGACAGACGCCGCGCGCCAATTGAAGTTGACGCGTCCTACTTTGATTCATAATCATTTATTAGTCTCAGTTCTATTCTGCGCGTATCCAGACTCCTCTGGATATCCTAACCACTATATAGACATCACAAGAGGCCGCTGTATACCGCAGACATGATGTGCAAATCTAAAAATGTTGATGGTGATGGGTTTGAACCACTCGTTTTGCGCGAATTCGAGTTGGCGCGGCCGTCATATTCAACTTCATGTTGAGTGGAGCGAATGGCTGAGCGTGGAGAAGGTCAGCGAACGAGCTAGCAGGCGGGTCGTCAGTGAGGCACCATTTTTGTTCAGGTATCCTCTTCCTGACTGTGCTTTCATTTCACAGGTTTTTCCCACCTGTACGTGTAATCGAACTTATCGACCCGGCCCGGTGCACAGGTGGGTCTCCACCCACCCAAATGGGGCGTCCATGGCCCATTAGGTCATCCATATAGATCGTCTCCTCGTGTTTCCCAAATTGGCCTGTCCGCTCAGTTTTTTTTCAAGTCGACAATTTCTTATGTTTTAATCATCCACGGCATCCATTTGACCCAGCTCTCCCCCACTCTTACATTTCCTTAAAAGGAAAGTATTACAAATCTTATGCAATTACCATGCCACGTGCATGTGTTATTTGTTCTTGTTGGCACGATGTTGATTTTCGTGCCTCTGCTGCGTCCTCCTGTCCCTCCCTTTGTCCCCGTCCCTTTGTCCCCTCTGTCGCCGTCTCTGTCGTAGCTTCTGCTGTCGCCACCGCTCCCCGTCTCCGCATCGGCGCTTACGGACCCACTGGCACTGTGGGGCGGTCCACGGTGTCACGCTGCCTGCCCCGACGCCTTCTGCACCTCCTTCCCGGTACGTTGTGATGCTGCTTGCCCTGCCCCAATGTGTCCTGACTCTTTTGCCTCCCCCTTCTCTATCTCTGCCTCCTGCTCCTCCTCTGCCTCCTGCGCCGCCGCCTCCCCCATCTGCACCACCACCTCGTGCATCACCCGTCTCCTGCGCCGCTGCCTCCGCACCTCCTGCGCTTCCCGCACCTCCCATGCCTCCCGCGTCTCCCGTGTCTCCCGTGTCTCCCGCGTCTCCCGCACCTCCCGCGTCTCCCGTGTCTCCCGCACCTCCTGCGTCTCCTGCACTTCCCGCGCCTCCCGCGTCTCCCGCACCTCCCGCACCTCCCGTGTCTCCCGCACCTCCTGCGTCTGCCGCATCTGCCGCACCTCCCGCGTCTCCCGCGTCTCCCACGTCTCCCGCACCTCCCGCGCCTCCTGTGCCTCCCGCGCCCCCTACCGGATCACCCCCCCCTTCTGGATCACTCCAAATTTCTTGCCCATTTCTTGCTCAATCACCACATTTGCATAGTACCATGTATTACAATAATTTGAATAAATTTTTTTGGTAGAAATTGTAGTGTGGCAAAATAAAATAAAAAGTGTGTTTGTCACACCACAATATTTCCAAAATGGCATGCTTAGTAATACCGGCCTCATCTGGCCCGAAAGCCCGGAGATCACGTGTGTGAGACGGGCAGTTGCCGGTGTGAGAGTGGGGGAGGCGAAGGACGGTTACGGCATCCACATACCCCTTCCTCAATGAGAGAGTTGGCGTCAACTGGGTCTTAGGCAACTCTTCGCCGGCATCTCTGTTCCGTAGCTTTCCTAAACAAGCTCTCCCGCGCCTCCCTCCCTGCCTATCTGTTCACTCATCCATTGGATCCACCCGCCCACTTCTTTTATGTCAAGTCCATCCATCTGGTCCACACACGGTCTCCTTTTGGTCTCATCCAGTCAGTCCATCACGCCTTCTGTTTCTTTACCGTCTCATCCACCTGATCCATATGTCCTCTCGTTTTGGAAGATGTCGTCCATCTGGTCCACATGTGGTCTCCTTTTGGTCGATCTCATCCACTCAGTCCACTACTCCTTCCATTTCTTTGCTATCTCATCCACCTGGTCCATATGTCTTCTTGTTTTGGAAGATATCGTCCATATGGTCCACACGCGGTCTCCTTTTGGTCAATCTCATCCACTCAGTCCACTACTCCTTCCATTTCTTTGCTATCTCATCCACCTGGTCCATACGTCTTCTTGTTTTGGAAGATATCGTCCATCTGGTCCACACGCGGTCTCCTTTTGGTTCATCTCATCCAGTCAGTCCATCGCTCCTTCTGTTTCTTTGCTGTCTTGTCCACCTGATCCATATGTCCTCTTTTTTTGGAAGATGCCATCCATCCGGCCCATGTGTTATGGACTGACACGTGCTTGCTTACTCATACTATACGTTCTCGGAACTGATGACTCATTTCTGCTGACTTCCTTGCTTATGTGGATGGACTGCCGATCGCTTTGTTTCAGATCGCCTACTTATTTTCTCACGACATAGCTTTACACAGCACCGTACAGCCTCAAGCAACAGCCACATGCACAGGATGACTCGCTGATTCCTGAAACATGTTTCAAACCCTGAAAGCTGTACGAAGGTCACAGCCCCTACGGCTGTGTACATAGCCGCATCTTCTTATATATAAACCCTGTACTTTCTGCCCTAGAGACCTTAAGTCTCAGTTTTGTTTCGCAATCCAAGTCCTTCTATCTATTAGAACCTTGTCTTGCCTAGAAGCATTCGACCTGAGAGAACCCTCTTGACATCACTCTTCACGACTTCTTGACACTTTGGTCTCACCCTGAGCCCAAAGCCCTTGACCTCTGAAACGCTCTTGACTTAGTCGTTTACTAAGTCTCGTCTTTATCGAACCCTTGATCTTGACTTGCATGTCTTGCAAGTCTCGCTCTTGACTTTATGAACGATCGTACACTTCGTACAAAGGTCCCACTTGGAACCTTAACACAAACTGAGACTTCAACTCTCACATTTGTAAACGAACGAATGAACCATGTCAGACAGCTCTAGAGGCAGTCCATATGGTAGATTCACTGCGTTAGCCGAAGAATCTCCTGAACAAAATCGCCCTACACAAGGCGATGACGATGATGACGAAGCCCTTGCGCAGGCCGCTGGGACTAGACTTCGCACCCACTCCAACACACCTATGATCTCACTTGAACAAGCAATTGAACAAGTGAAACAACCAGCGACCCCATCTGACTCTGGAAGTGGCGAAGAACCAAACTACAACGTAGCTCTAGACCTGCTACCAAGTAGTCCCACTGATGAACAGCTCGAGCAAATGAAAAAGATATTTGCTAAGCAACCGACACCTGAACCAGTACCTGACCCAAACCCCCCGCTCACTCCTAAAGAACTCCTTGCCCTAAACACTATATTCAAATCCAAAGCCCCTGCTTCCACAAGCACCTCACCTATCCAGTCCCTTGCAGCACGAGCTTTTCATGCAGCTGCACAAGGAGTTGCAGGCTACGCCCTACTCCCCCCTTTCCAAATCGCCTCAGCAACCGCTACAGTAACACCCACCGCTTCAGCCCTCTTTTCCCAACCTAAAGGAAAGAGCAAGAAAACTTCCACCACGGCAAGTGGTAGTGGAGCAATCTTCAGTGGCGGTGGAGGAGGAGGCGGTACTCCTGGAGGCAGTGGAGGAGGTGGAGGAGCACCCGGTAGCCCTGGAGGAGGAGGAGGTGGCGGTGGTGGTGGCGGTGGAGGAGGCGGAGCAGCAGCAGCTCCCCTTCAACAAGGCCAAGGCTTTGCTCAGATCCCTGCTGCTGGAGGAGGGTTAATGGGAATTCTCCCAAAACCCTTTGATGGAAATAGATCGCGATCGAAACGATTCATGGAAATCTTCGAAAATTACCGAAGGTTAAACCAGGGAAACCCCGGAATGTCAAACCCTGCAAACCGAATCCTCATGTTTACCACATTCATGTCCGGACCACGTTGCGAAGGCTGGGCCCAAGCACGTCTTAACTCCCTAGGAGGATACCTAGACCAAGGAGGAGACCCCAACGACCTAGACCTTTGGGTTAGTTTCAAACAACGATTCCTTGAAGATTTCCGAGATGCCGCTGCAAAAGAAGATGCCCTCACAAAGTTCGTGAAACTTCGGATGATCGGAGACGAACTAGACGATTACACTACTTCGTTCAATGACCTTCTTGAAGAAGCAGGCTTTGAAGCCGACGCTCAAGGGACTATTATCCAGTATCGCGCCGGTCTCAAAGAACCCCTTCACATGACCATTATGAACCGTGAATGGCCGAGACCAGAAACCCTTGCAGAATGGCAAGAAGCGGCACGAAAACACTCAGCCGCATGGACGGAACAGAAATTGTTTAAAGAAATGCACGGTGGTGGATCACTAGGACGCATTACTCAATTACTCGGCAATGCGCGAGGACAACAACGCCGTCCTCAACAGCCACCGCGCCCAGCCCCATGGCCACAACGCGATGCCGACGCTATGGATGTAGACATCACTACTACCCAAAGCAATCGTACCCCTGACCCTGACCGCGAACGCCTCATACGCGAAGGACGTTGCTTCTATTGCAAAGAACAAGGCCATCTTTCAAGAGAATGCCCTGTTAAGAAGAAACGAAATGCCAATGCCACCGGCACTACACGCGCTCGTGTTACTGAAACATCCGAAGTAACAACGACCCCTACTCCCACTTCTTCTAAAGAACTTTCAAATGCGGAAGTCACTAAAACCCTCAAAGCTATGACCGATGAAGAACGTGGCAAACTTGCCGAATTCCTCTCTCAAGATCCGTCTTTTTAAAGGGCTCTGATCTCACCGCCTGGATCCGAGCCTTAGTACCGAATAGCTTGTATTTAAATGCCATTTCGTCAATGGAAGTCCCTATTATTTATTCAAGCTATAACGGCGGAACGAAAGAAGACAAAGCGCTTGTTGACAGTGGCGCTACCAGTAATTTTATCGATCATCGAACGGCAGAAAGATGGCAACTAGGAACAAAAAATCTAGATAAACCGATCCAGATCTTTAACGTCGATGGAACGGAAAACAAACTAGGACGAGTCACGAAGTTTTCTACCTTACGCATCCGTATGGGAAAACTAGAAGAGTTGCAAAACTTCTTCATCACAGACCTAGGCATGGACCGCGTTATCCTTGGATACCCATGGCTAGAAACGTTTAACCCACGACTCAACTGGAAAAACCGAACCTTAGACGATGAAAACCCAAAGATTTGCCTTGAATCTCAATACTACCACGCAGCACTTGCACTTAAAGAAAAAGCTCGAGTTTTACTTGCACGAGCCCTAGAACCTGCTGGAAAATCACAAGAATGGGCTATTGCGGATACAGAACGATGCACGGCTTCTAGCGCTGCTGTTCAAGGAATACCCCTTGAATACCAACGTCATGCCTTTATCTTTGACGAAGAAGCAGCAAAACGCTTCCCTCCTAGCCGAGGAAAATTCAACATGGAGATAAAGTTGAAACCAGACGCACCTGACATCATCAACTGCAAAGTCTATCCGTTAACTGAAGAAGGAAAGGAAATTACAAAGAAATTCCTCAAAGAACATCAGGAAAAGGGTTATATTGAACAAACGGACTCCCCTTGGTCTTCGCCCTGGTTCCTCATCCCTAAAGCAGACGGAAGTTCTAGACCAGTTCAAGACTATCGACGCGTCAACGAACATACCATTCCTGACGTCTACCCTCTTCCCCGTATCGAAAATCTTCTAGAACAACTCCATGGCATGCGATATTTCACTACCCTTGACATTCGATGGGGATACCATAATATCCGCATTAAAGACGAAGACCAATGGAAAGCCACCTTCAAAACTCCCTATGGTCTCTTCAAACCTAAAGTGATGTTCTTTGGATTACGGAACTCACCAGCAGTCTTCCAAAGATTCATGGATGCCGCCTTTGCTGACCTCGTCAACAAATATCCTGGACGTATCCTAATCTATATGGATGACGTCCTCATTTGTTCTGATAATCTGGAAGAACTTCGGGAAATCACCCATGCAGTTCTCACTCGCGCTCGCGAACTTTCCTTGTTCTTCAAAGCGTCAAAATGCCACTTTGAAAAGGAACAAGTCAAATACCTTGGTATTGAAGTCCACGATGGAAAGATAACAATTGATCCAACGAAAAGAAATGGTCTTGCTAATTGGCCCACTGTCCTCACTAAAGTAGAAGACGTCAGAAGCACCCTTGGCGTCCTAGGCTTCCAACGACCCTTCATCCGCGGCTTTTCCGACATCGCACGTCCCATTACTGCACTTCTAAAGAAGGGGGTGAAGTTTGAATGGACCGATGAGTGCAGTAATGCCCTAAAAATTTTACTTCAACGCGTCCAAGAAGACCCAGTCCTGTACCGACCCGACTACTCAAAACCCTTTGAACTCGAAGTAGACGCCTCCCAGTATGCCACGGGAGCAGTCCTACTCCAAAGAGACAAAGATAACAAACCTAGAGCAGTCGGTTACGACTCACACACCTTCAACGCTGCAGAAAGAAATTACCCAGTCTACGACCGCAAACTCCTAGCCATCGTTAGAGGACTCCTTCGCTGGGAACATGTGCTATTATCCTCACCTTTTCCAATCAAAGTATACACCGACCACAACAATCTTTGATTTTACCGATCACCACGAAACATTGCACGAAGGGTAGCACGCTATTTAAGCAAATTAGCAGAGTTCAACTTTGAACTCATCCACAAACCTGGTGCTACAAATCGTGCCGACGCCTTATCACGACACCCCGCCATTCCTAAAGGCGATGACGACAACGAAGACGTTGTGGTGTTACCTGACAAGCTCTTCGTTCAAGCAATGGAACTTCACTCCATCGAAGACCGTGTCTGGCTAGCACAAAAAGAAAACAACGACCTCATGAAACAATGGGCCGAAGAACATCAGCTAGAGCAAGATCATAAAAGACAGTGGTGGAAAGCGGATGCTCCAGTAGTCCCTGAGGACGACCAACTAAAGAAAGATATACTCTGGCGTTATCATGATCATCAGCTCGCTGGCCATCCAGGCATCGCCAACACCATGATAGAAGTCTTCCATAACTTCTGGTGGCCTGGACTCAAGCAATATGTTACTCAATACGTCAAGGGATGCGCCACATGCCAGTCGACAAAACCCCTTACCCATCGCCCAAAACCCCCCATCGCTCCCATCGAACCACGAGAACAGGAGGTATCCAATGTTCCTTTCCAAGTCGTGGCGATGGACCTTATCACGGATCTTCCCGAGTCACACGGATATGATTCCATCCTCACGATTGTTGATCACGATTGCACTAAAGCTGCCGTCTTCTTACCGTGCACAAAAAAGATCACTACGGAAGAAGTTATCGACCTATATATCTCCAACGTTTTTCCGAACTACGGCGTTCCCCGAAGAATCATCTCTGATAGAGATCCCCGCTTCACATCACATCTAGCCACGGGGCTCTGCCAAAAACTCAAGATATCACAAAATATCAGCACCGCCTATCACCCTCAAACGGACGGTCAATCAGAGAGAAGCAACCAACGAGTAGAACAATATCTCCGCATTTACGGCAATGATTACATGAATGACTGGTCTACACTTCTACCTATGGCCCAGTTCGTCCACAACTCATGGCCAAACACCACAACCGGATTTACTCCGTACGAACTTCTCATCGGATATACTCCTCTCGTCACAACCTCTCAGATCACAAGCCATTTACCCTATGTCAACAAAAGATCCGAAGAACTCAAAAACATCCGAGAAAAAGCCCGATCAGCGATGAAACACGCACAGACCCTCCTTCACAAACGCACAGAACACAAGAAGGGTCAACGCCACTACCGAAAATATGCCGTAGGAGAAAAGGTTTGGCTTGAAGGTACCAATCTCAAAATGACGCACCTTAGCAGCAAGCTAGCCCCAAAACGTTACAGACCCTTTACAATCACCAAAGTCATATCACCGGTAGTTGTACGCCTCAAGCTCCCAGATCAATGGCAGATTCATGATGTATTTCACACATCACTGATCGCTCCCTATACGGAGACACCCGAACATGGTCCAAACTTCGAACAGCCCGCACCGGAACTTGTAGACGGAGAAGAGGAGTACGAAGTAGAAGCTGTTCTAGGCTCCAGACGCATCGGACCAAAGAACAAGACGAAACTCCAATACCTCCTAAAGTGGAAAGGCTATTCCGCCGCACACAATATGTGGGAACCAGCCGAGAATGTTGACGCCTCAGAACTACTCACAGCCTTTTACAAAGCTCAACCAAAAGCTATAAGAACCCTCTTGCTTCAGCAAGAAACGACATCACCAACTTTCATCCCCACCACTACAACTACCACCACCACACCACCTTTACCCAGTTTCCTCACAGTTCGCCGTATGCAACATGTCCCAGCCCAATATGACCTACATCAGGAAAATCCAGAAAAAACTTAGACAGCTTAACCAGCTTATTTCATTTTTAAGCCTGTCAAGTTGCTCAAGCTGCTTATTTTTTGCTTAGAAAATGAGTATGTACAACAGCTAAGCAAATCAAGGCCAAAGATAAGCACATTAAGTAATTAAGATGTGTAAGACACTTAAGACAAGCAAACCGAAATAAAAAATTAATTTATGTAATTTAACTAAACTCCGAAAAAAAATATGCTAAGTCGCGACTCGCGAAATTTTCGCTAAGTCGTTACAGTGGGTGTATTATTTACCACTGTTTGCACAATGTTGATTTTCGTGCCTCTCGAGTCTGCCGCCCCTTTCCATCTCTCCCTCTATCCCCCTCCGTCGTTGTCTGCCTCGCCCCAACACGTCCCACCGCTGCCTCCTCCGCGTCCCCTCCTTCTCTGCCCCTGCCTCTGCCTCCTTCTCTGCCTCCTTCTCTGCCTCCCTCTCTGCCTCCCTCTCTGGCTCTGGCTCTGGCTCTTGTTCTGGCTCTGGCTCTTCGCGTCGTCATGCGCCTCCTGTGCCCGCGCCTCCCCCACCGCTTTTCCTCCTCTTGGATCCACTGCCTCTGTGAGGCAGTCTACGTTGTCGCGCTGCCTGCGCCGACGCCCTGGTACGTTGTCATGCTGCCTGCCCCGCCTCAACGCGTGCTGACTTTTTTTTTCTTTTTTTTTTTCGTCGCCTCCTCCTCCTCCTTGACTACTCCTCCTACGTCTCGCGCCTCCTCCCGTGCCTCCTCCCGCACCTCCCGTGCCTCCTCCCGCGCCTCCCGTGCCTCCTCCGACGCCTCCGACGCCTCCTCCCACGTCCCGCGCCTTCTCCTGCGCTTCCTCCTGCGCTTCCTCGCTTCCTCGTGCCCCGCGCCTCCTGTGCGTCCCGTGCGTTCTCTCGCGCCTCCCGCGCGCTCTCTCGTGCGCGCCTCACCTCCCCCCGCGCATTCTCTCGCGCCTCCCACGCGCCTCGCCTCCTCCCGCGCCTCCTCCCGCGGCCTCCTCCTGCGGCCTCCTCCCACGCCTCCACCACCACCACCTCCCTGTGGCCCTGCAGCCCCCCACCCCTGCCAGGGCTGTTCCACCAAGGCTGGTGGAACTATTTGATTTCCTGTACATAGTCATGTTGTAGTTTAGCTCAATATATGAATTTTATTGCCCTAAATCTGTGTGCTTGAAAACTTTTGGTAAGCACAGATCTAAGCTACCATTTAAGTGAATTAAGCCCAAGATAAGCATCAATAAGCCCTGGCTAAGTCAAATTAAGGAGAAGACCTAGCTTAGCCTAAGCATGGCCAGCTTAGAGACATTTTGCTTAAAAGTGCTTAGAAGTGTTGTTAAGTCATATTAAGCATGCTCAAGTGCTGTTAAGAAAAACTCGGATTTTCCTGATGCTACCCGCACCACGTCCCATCCGCCCGGTCCACCCATCGTCCCTCATCTACCAATCATTGTTCGGCCTCTCCACCGTTTATCCCAGTGACCTATACACGGCGTCAGAGAAACCGCTCCCCGACCCCCGTTCTCCCACCTTATACCCGCGAATTACCCCGCTCGACGACGCCCTTAGAGAATCGCTCTTCCAGGCCTGCGAGTTCGCAGCATGGGCCATACAGCAACCCAAACCGACGAGTTCACTTTGGGACTACCTCACACCTACCTTCGACCACCCGCGGTCCCCACTCCCCGTCCTCGCGTCACCAACGTGGCACGAGAACCTCCCCGATTTTGGTGGACTCCCGCGGAGCGACGCCGCCCCCTCCCCGCCAAACAACCAACTACCCTCCTTACCAAGCTCACTGACCTCTAACATCCGCGACTCGCCCGCCTCATCTGTCTCCCCTATCCAGGACGACAAACTCGGATGGGCACTTGATAATGACGGCAACGTTGACGACGACGAGTGGCCAAGGAGTGCAATTTATGACAGCACGCATCCCCTTCACTGCAAGACTTGCATGGAACGGGTCGTCAATAGTAGCAGTGGAACCGCCGCTGACAGCGCTGCAGCCAGGGTCACGCACACGCCCTATTGTGGTCGATGCAAGCGACGAAACCCCGAGCACCTCTACGTCGACTGCCCCCTCCACCAATGGTGCGAATGGTGTGCTGACTACGGCCATTCAGGCCCTTCGTGTCATGAACCCCACCAGCAATGCAAGTTCGGAGACTCTTGTAGAGTCCCCTTAGAACATCCCCATTGGCATTGGGCATGCCCTTACACTGACGACAAGAAGGCTTACCTCTGGTATGGCCACGGTGTCGATCGCTCCACGTCTGGCTGGATCAACGCGGAGATGAGTGACTGGGACTATGCTGCTGACCGTGAATAAACGCAGGTGGGACTGCGCCTTAGACGGGGGATGGTGTTATGGACTGACACGTGCTTGCTTACTCATACTATACGTTCTCGGAACTGATGACTCATTTCTGCTGACTTCCTTGCTTATGTGGATGGACTGCCGATCGCTTTGTTTCAGATCGCCTACTTATTTTCTCACGACATAGCTTTACACAGCACCGTACAGCCTCAAGCAACAGCCACATGCACAGGATGACTCGCTGATTCCTGAAACATGTTTCAAACCCTGAAAGCTGTACGAAGGTCACAGCCCCTACGGCTGTGTACATAGCCGCATCTTCTTATATATAAACCCTGTACTTTCTGCCCTAGAGACCTTAAGTCTCAGTTTTGTTTCGCAATCCAAGTCCTTCTATCTATTAGAACCTTGTCTTGCCTAGAAGCATTCGACCTGAGAGAACCCTCTTGACATCACTCTTCACGACTTCTTGACACTTTGGTCTCACCCTGAGCCCAAAGCCCTTGACCTCTGAAACGCTCTTGACTTAGTCGTTTACTAAGTCTCGTCTTTATCGAACCCTTGATCTTGACTTGCATGTCTTGCAAGTCTCGCTCTTGACTTTACGAACGATCGTACACTTCGTACAAAGGTCCCACTTGGAACCTTAACACCATGCGTGACCTTCTCTCGGTCACTTTCATACATTCAGCTCATCAAACATCCATGTACATCGTTCTTTCAGACAAGCTATGCAAACTAAGTCCATTTTTCTCACTCGTCCACCTAGTCCATAGCACGTGGCCTTTTTGGTCAGCGTCACCCACCTAGGTTGCTTCCCCCTTCCTTTTTTGGACATTGAGTACCAAGACTGCGTCACGTCTCCTTTTCACGCGCTGTGGTCCACGTTTTAGTTTCTACTTTAGTTCACACACTTTCCTGTTACTCAAACTCTCGCCTGTCAATCTGCTGCATAATCTGCCTTACAATAAATTTAGTTGTGCTTCCTACATTGACATGTGTGATCGTGTGACTATCAATCATCAACAATACTCAGATTTCCAAGAAAGTCATTTACCCTATCCAGCTCTTCATTTAGAAGATCATCTTCCTCCACATCGGGTGTATCATCCTGCACAGCAGACAAATCAGCGGCCTCATCACCGTGGTTTAGACCCTCGGAAGTACTGAGTGAGGAACACATCCACAGACAGGATGAGATTTCAGGGTCGCGGGGGCCAGTGTAGTGCGGCAGGTTGTAGATTTGATAGATATGTCTTCGATGAACTGTATTTTGCCGTGAGCGACGCACAAGCATCTCCTTGAGTTCAACTACGAGTGACAAGTCACTCTCGTTAAGGCGTGTGATCACAGTCTTGAGCACAGTCTCCTCATTATTCATCCAATCAACAAGCCGCGCAATCTCCACATTGAGGCGGTAACGCTCTTCTTTTGCCCGCTCTAATCTGAGAGTGTGCAGAGTCGCTTCACGGTTTGCAGCGTCTGCCCACGGTTGGGAACAGATGTCCTCCCGGCACTCCCGAAGTAGCTCAAACTCGGCCAGGCTATCATAGGTCGAAATGTCCTTCCATTCGAGCAGAGGGCGGCCAAGCGTTGCCGCTGCCTCGTTGTACCTTTTCAGCACCCTCTGGATTGCCTTGCAATGCGTCTTGAGTGATTTATTGATATGCGTGCGTAGCTTGTATCCTGAAGAACGATTAGTGAGGCACCCCATATTGTGACCACAGAGTGAGGACAGCACCAGTTCCTGATAACCCCATCTTCTGGAGTTCAAAAAGGCAAGAAACGACAAGTCCTTCAAGGCATGTGAGTGCTTTCTGATATTCTCGAGTGGCAAAATATTGCGATGCCGTTTGCCACTCAGGCATATCTGGTGTCCACCGATCTTTGATGTTATGCGTAGTCTCAAAGACTTGAAGCATGTCTTGCATGCGTTGATAGTTCTCAAAGGCGTGTTGTTTCAAGATTTCCGCTCGTCCATGCACTGCCGACTGGGGAGGGACATTGGCAATGCAGTATGCGACAGCGTGGTCGTGTGATTTTCTAATTGATTACTAGATGGTCAGCAGACGGCGGACGCTCGTAATGACAGTAACGAGAGGATGAACTTGGCTTTTTGATGCATGATGAGCAATTCTATATACTCACAGGCAAATTCTTCTTCCGGAGACTCCTGTCTGCGGGATAGTAGATAGACCCGCTCATTTTCTAGGTGCTGGTGATAACGCGTGTCTTCGTGTGACTTTCCGGACTCTAGGGATGCGATGACTCCAGGGAGATCTCCGAGCAGCTGGCTTAACTGTTTGTAATTTCCTAGAAGGAATGTGGCTACGAAGGGCATGAATATTGAGCCGCATGCAAATGAGTTACCACCTACATAGCTCCTGGTATTTGTCGTCATCATGTTGCCTAGAAAACAGATCAACGGCTTGCAGGCGATGAAATCGAGACGCGTGGCGTGTGGTATTTGCGAGTCCATTGAAAGATGAGAAGATTCGCTCTGCTGTCTCAAGGTCCTCAATCCCGAAACCTGTAACAAAGAGGGGATGGAAGGAGAGTTGGCACAATCGCTTATGAGCGTATCCATGAAACGCGGGCACAACAAAACGAAGACCCTTGTTGTGTGCCTTGTGAGCTATGGAACTATTCCCGACTGTGGCTGTGAACGAGCACCTGATGTCGTAGCCAATGCCTAGTTTGTCCCCAAAAACGTCAAGGGCACGATCAACAATTGCGAGGGGATACTTAGCACTGGATCGTGTCAGTCGAGATGATGCACAGAAAGACATATTAAACAATCACTTACAGCTCACCACTTTCTATCATATCAACAATCCACCAGATAAAGCCATGGCGACAAGCTGAAAGAAAGATACCAGTCTCTCGATAGATCACCCACATGCGTTTGAGATTGTCGCTTTGTGCTACTTTCCAACGCTCTGTACAGGTGCTGTTGTTGCCATCGCCGTCGGCAGGTGTTGCTTCCTGGGAGTCTTTGGACCAAGCCACTGGCAGTGCTTCATCCCCATTGGCATGGATGTCACTGCGATTTGCCTGAGATATGCAAAATGATGATTGAAGGATCATGGTATAATCGAGACACACGATACCTGTTTCTTCTGGTGCCTCGGCTTAACGTCATGCTTGAATCGGTTCACGATGTCTTCGGAGATGTAGTAATCGCTTGTGAAGGCCCTTGGGTCAGCATTGAGGCCTTCATGAAACCGGGCACGCTTCAATGACTGGTTTCCATCTAGGACACCGATCAAAGAAACCTCCAAAGGGACCTCACCAGGGATCTTGTGTTGGCAGCAAGGACAAGAGTGCTTGGCTCGCCAATGTTCATCTGTTCTTCCCAGAGCCTTGTGGACCCTTGCATCGACACCTCTCAGGATCTTGAGGTATATGTTGAATGTATCTGAGAAATATTCCCAGTAGCCGCAATAATACGTTATCTGTGCACATTTCCGATGAGAAACCAGTCAACATGTGACGGGCACGAACTCACATTGTGATAGTCGCACAAGGACCGGACCCACGCTTGTATGCTGAGACGAGGCTGGCGAACGTGTAGATGACGATAAAGCTCCAGCGTGCGCAGTGAGACTGCAAACGAAACACAAGTCGGAGCAGAACTGAGACACCCTTGCAGTAATAAGTTCATGTTTGGGTAATCACACCCAGGAAGCTGCAGAAAAACGTGCTGTTCTGAAAAGTCTAGGCACATGCCCATCAGCGCCAGTCAGAACGCCATCATACAAACCACAAGTACATACCATATACATCGATCATCAACAGAGTATATCTCTCAGCCGCATCGAACGTGTGATGGTCTGCGGCCCCGCAACGCTTGTACTGAAGGTAACTATCAATAAGTGACGGGAGCTG
>WTXI01000423.1:0-27366 GCA_022376515.1 Lactifluus volemus
CTTCATGTCACGGTGAAAGTAACCTGAAGCATGGACATGATGCAAACCCTCAACGATCTGACGAAATATAGAGGCGACGAGACCGCCAGCGAACGGACGGCGACCGTGACGAGACTTTATGAGCTGATATAGGTGGCCTTCCATCGGTTCGAAGACGAAGTAGAGTTCCTTGCTCTCTGGAAGAAGAAATGAATCGTACAGGGGTATGATGTTCGGATGTGGGGCATTGCAAGTAACGCCTGTTTTTTTTTTCGTTTTTTTTTTTTCAAATGAACAAAGAGGAGAACGTAGTTCAGAGAAGGAACGGGCCGACGTGAGAAAGAGCGCGCACCTCGAGTTCCTTGAGTTTTCGACACTCATCCCAACCGCCTTCCCATTTCTTTTTCATGCGTTTGACGGCGACGAGACGCATATTCGCGTACTCTGGCCTCGCGCCGACGACGGATTGCATTGTGGAGACGGGAGTATTGGGGGTAGGGGCCCATGCCAATCGCAGAGCAAGACCGTACCAAAGGATCCGTCGCCAAAGGTCTTGATTGGGGTAAATGAGCGTAAGGAGGCTGTGAGGAGGGGGGGTTAGGTTTGATCAAGGGAGGGGAAGAGGGGGGACGAACAGCTCTGCGCGTTTCCGTATCGAACACCAGTAGGTGTGATTTCAAAAGCGGGAATCGCGAGTGCCGTGAATGGTTCCTTCGGTGCCGGGGTAGTAGTTGTACGACTAGCATGGCCTTGCTGGACATGTTGTTGGGACATGATCTGTGTGTTCTGCGCATTGCCCTGTTGTGCGATTTGAGGAGGAAGAGAAAGTAGAGCCAGAGCGGGGGTGAGGAAGAAAATAAGAGGAGTCAGAAGGGCATAAACACGGGGGAGGGGGAGAAAATGGGAAAAAGGTAGAGTGGAGGGAAGAGGGAGAATATAAGTAAGAGGGAGGGGGGAAGAGGAAGAGGGAAGAGGGAAGATGAGAGGAGTCAAGGGAATTGAAACAAATCGTAAGAAGAATTCCCGTTCTTTTCGCTCCTTCGCTCGCTCGCTCACTCGCTCGGGTGGCCGCCCCCCGCGGCTAACTAGACTGGACTCGTTTAATGAACACGCGAGTTTGGCAACAGCTAAACTCGATCTTTCCCTTCCGCTTCTGGTCGCTGATCCTTTACTGTTATATTTTTTATTTTATTTTCCATCCCAGATAAAGAGATGTGTTCTACGCCCGCCTCCCGCTTGTCCGCTTTACAATTCGCTCGCTCGAGCATCTCAGATCCCACCTCTCTTGCCTTTCCTAATATAGAAGTCACATGGTCATTTACTTCTTCTCTCCCAATACAACATTCTACGCTAGAAGCACCTCTTAGGCGGTCTAACCAACCCTCCGATCTCTCCGACCCTTCCGACGTCAACCATTTCCTGATTGGGTACATCATACAATCCATAACTTCTCGCGCCGACGCTTATTTCCACTCTTACCCTTTTGGGGTTACGTTCCCACATAACAGATCTAGCACAATTCGCTTATTGCCTTACCATCGTCCCGGGATCGAGATTCCTTTTCGGCACCCCCATCATTTTAGATCCCATCTCCAGATTTGTATACTTTTGTCCGGAAAACCGTGTACGAATCCACGTTTACATACACCGACGTCAATCATGGCAGCAACCTTCACCTAGCTAACGTCAATATGGCACCTCATTAAAAAGCTTCGAAATGCTTTCCCCGTAGTGACTTCGTCGGATCACTTCCCCAAGTACTGCCCCGATATCAATCACCTCGATCTTATTACATTTCGCCTGGTTTTCTTCTTGCGGCAACGTGTTCGTCACGATCAACTTTTCTAACGCGCTCTTCTCCACCACCTCCAACGCGTTGCCGCTCAAGATTCCGTGCGTTACCATCGCATACGACTTTTTGACGCCTGCTTCGGCAAGGTGTTCGGCAGCCAAACATAACGTGCCACACGTATCAGCCATGTCGTCCACCAAGATGGCAACCTTGTCTTTGACCTCTCCAACAAGCACCATCCTTGATACCTCATTCGCCTTTTTCCGTTCTTTGTGAAACAGTGCAAAGTCGACTCCCAGCCGGTCGGCCATTGAGGTTGCCCTACCACCATACGATTCCCACCTGATAGAGCTGAACTTTTTCTTGGTCACGTACCTTTTCGCACCTCCTGCATCAGGCGAAACGATGACCACGTTGGAGAGGTCGAATTTGGTCCGTATATACAATATCAGAGATGGTTCAGCGTAGAGCTAGCGTTTGCCGTGAGAATGTGTCGTAACCTCGCATAAAACAAGATTTGACTCACGCTGTGTCAAATCATAATCAACAAAGCAAGACAAGACTAGGCATATTAACAAGACTCACTTGTCAACGGGTACATCAAAGAAACCCTGGATCTGCGATGCATGTAAATCCATTGTCTTTAGTGACAACCGTCGTTCACGACCCAAAAAAGTTCAGCAAACTAGCGCAATCGACGTCACCACGCCGCAAGTAGCGTGCTTACAATGAGGTGGTCACATCCTGACTTTTGCAACATGTTGGCAACTAGCTTTGCAGTGATCGGTGCACGACTCTTGTCTTTTTTGTCTTGCCGCGCATAAGGAAATAGTGGGACGACAGCGGTGATACGCTTCGCGCTAGCAATCTTGCAAGCGTGTATCATGATACAGAGTTCCATCAAGGCCGTGTTCACTGCCCCGCAACCGGTATTGATGATATACACGTCGTCCTCACGAACCGACTCGGCGATTCGAACGTTCGTCTCGCCGATGCCACTCTGTTTCACCTCTGCGTGCGCGACCTGTATGCCGAGCCTGTGGAAGGGGAGTCGTCAGCCACAGCGGGAAAGAAGAATAGATCGAGTATCTTGGCTACCGTCTGCAGATGATCTCCGCTAGTTGAGGGTGGCTAGTGCCTTTCCGACAAAAGGATGACGTGTCTCCATAAGATGGATCTACCATGGCACGGAAAGTAGCGCACCAGTAAATATTCGAATCCCTGTACCATTCAACATTTTCCTACGCGCGAGTCAGGCGAGGCGCCATGAAGCAACTAAAAAGACGGGATATACTTGGGGAGAAAAAATTTGCGTGTGACCGCCTGACAAAGGGGCCCCCAACACTGGCCAAAGCCACCAACGGACGCCACGCCACATTCGCGGGCCGGGCCGGATACCAATTTCCAAAAGTCGAGAATTGGTTATGCTGCTCCATTGCGTCTAGCAAGTTCTGGCCCCTGCGCTATAGTACACTTCCCTACATTCGAGACAACTTGTCACCGTCACCTGCACGACGAATGCCGTCATCAAACGTGTGCCACTGACTTTTACCTGTAGTTGGTGTCGACGGGATCGAATGAAACAGGGCTAAGCTTTCTTTGGCATCCTCAAGGCCTCAAACCCTCGTTGTTTGTGGCCAATCCCGACGTGTGTCGAGTTGGCTTCCGCTCCGGGAACTTGAATCCCAAAGAGGCGCACATTTTGAGAATGTGAGAATGTTTTTTGTTTGATTACGCCCACACTCCCTGCGCCAATCAATAGACGCTGTCCCGGCGCATCAGCGCAACCACCCCAACCCATTTTGGAGACGTTGTTTTCACATGCAATTAATGTCAAGCTACGCATGTACAAATTAAAAGACTCGTGGCGTACGATTTATAATAATCACGAGGAAAGGCCTAGACAATCATCATGTCACCCCTTCCCAACGCCCGTAAGACCCGTCTATCCATCAATCAACTACTATATCACCAAGCATCCCATGTCAACCTGCTGTGCACGTTCACCTGCGGTCCCGCAGCCTTGACATCGAGAATGAAATTTCTTCATGAATCAATTGTGGCTGCCTTGAAATGTTCTGGAGCGGCTGTGTGCTAGTCTGATCGGCGATCATCTCGAGAAACGAGATGCGACTGGTCAAATCACAGGTGTTCTAGCTTATGCCCGCAACCCCCTCCCTGCAATCAGACATCCAGCCCCGGAGCCCCATCCAGTAATCATCTTGGTAGTGATAACCTCCCCTCGATACGCGCTAGTGAGACTTCCCCTCCTATCGATTCTCTCTCCGCATTCTCCGGTGATTCATCCCACAGATTACCGGTATCCAGGTTTCTGGCAACTCCGGGCTCTTTTTGAAATTCTACGGCGACTATTCCGTTAGCAGCGTTTGTGTACACTGCAACCGTATCTCCTCTGGGAAATATCAACTCCCTCGGGTTGCGCACCGAGTACAGCAAGTGACGCAACCTGTCCAAGATATTTGCAGAATGGCGCCCCAGCTCTGGCTCCTGGGTCGCAGCCTTGTCAACACCCGGGTACTATTACTTGTACGTACTCAGCGCTTCCTCACTGACCCCACCTGACCTCGTCCGCCCCCGAGAACCCCCCACCGTCCCCACAAGCGAACAATACCGCAGCTCCACCTTCCCGAAAAAAAAAACTCTGGACAAACAATCCAGCCCCAGAAGCCACCGCTAGCGATTCTTCGCGTTAAGTTGCGCCAGCTGGATATGGTACGTGATAGCCGGCCTGTGGGAGTCGTCGCGTCCTTTTTGGCAGAGGGAAGGGAGGGGAGGGGGGAGTTTCGAGGGTTGGTTGAGGGAGGTAGGTTGCACCTTGCAACAACTGATCTCTGTGCAAACGCAACCGTAGCAGCACTTGCGGAATATAAATGCAGTTTTAGGGAAAAAAAAAAAACCCCCCCGTACTGTAGCGGCACTGTCCAACGCCTGTGGGACATCAATTAGTAATACTTTCCCATCACAAACGAGTCGCACGTGACTCACATTGAGTCAAGTAAACCGCATTGAAGTAAATTATTCTGCTGTTCATGAATACAAATTTTTCTTGTCCCCACATGGACCCATGATTCCACATGACTCTGGAGTCAGTCAGGATCTTAAACCAACCAAAATAGTTATGAAGACAGCCAAGCAGCTCAAGATTGAGGTTCACCCCCATTTTCCCCCTCAATGGTGGATGGACTGACACCTCTGAGTCTTTCTTTAAGTTGCCCTATTTATGGCCCTAATGGCTGTGACCATATTTCATCACAGGGAGCATCAGCCCCATTTCTTTCAACCAAAAAAAAGAAATCTTGTAATTAGATGACATTCATCATGACACACTTGTAATTTGTAAACCCCAACAACATTTGAGAATGACAACCCTCAAACACTCAAGGGACATACTGTTTTGTGCCAGGCTCATATACTGCTTTGGGTTTATACTGTGGGTTCAGTTTCATGTATGTCTGAACACTGTTATGGAATAAAGGGTTTGGTGGCAAAACTTGTTCATGTTGGGAACCAGTGCTATCACACATTGTCATTGATCCTTAAAATCCCCTTCAAGTCATGGAACTCACCTCTCTATACCTTGCTTCAAGTCATTGATGTCTAAGGCAGCTGAGAAGTTTATATAGCTTTGCTGACTGAGCAGTGATGGTTCTGGGATAGTGATACCTGGAAAGAACTGTTGTCCATTGGGATGGTCTCAGAACAGATCATGATGACCTGCTGCCACCAGCTCTTGGATCATCCATCTTAGGGATATATTTGAAATGGCATGATCAGATTCATGTGCCATCCACCCTCCACCAACATCTGACACCATTAGCTTATATACACAGAAGAACTCTGTCACATACCAGAACAAGCTCTTGTCCATGCCTACAGCACGGGACAGAGCTTGCAGGGGCTGCGCCCCCAAAGTCAAGGGGTTGCTGAGAAAGTGCTGACCAATATACTGTTTTTGGCAATCAACTTCCTTTTTTGGCACCATTCTGTTTTATATTATGGATGGGTTCCAACGAACCACACCTCTTTTATATCAGTTTCAAGTATATTGCTTGACCTCAGATTACCATCCTCTGGAATGGATTGTTCCCACATTGATCTTTCAAGTTCATTCTGGTAAAGGATTGGGGGGCCAATGTGACACTATTAAGAAAAGGTCAAATTGAATGTTAAGCAGAAGAAGTAACTTGAATTTACTTGCCTTATCAAGAGATAATGCTTGCCTAAATACACGAATGGTCTGGTGACCATTTGCAAAGGGAAAGGGCTGATGAAGATTATACCCAAGGCTTGGGACTGTCTCCCTGTACATAAATCAGATCAGAACTCAGCAATATTAAATCTACAGAAGACAGGCACTTGCCACATGCCTAAAAAATCAACAGTCACTGAGAAACAGCAGTATCTCTTAAATTCCCTTACAGCCTGAGCATTCAAATGACATTCATTGGACATGTACAGTCCCCATATTAGGGAAAAGTAATCCCTATATTCTTCTTTCAGCAGGCCAACCTGCATAAATTAGGTTCAATGGCATCAGGATCCAGGGGTGGTGGATAACTCACTTTAGATAGCATCTGTGCAAGTGCTTGTGCAATATAAGCTCCACAAGCAAAGCCTGCTAAAACATGAGTCCCTTGCAACATGTATCAGAAGAGACATACCAAATAATAATAGTCTGTCCCCATCATGGTACTCTTGCATAAGTATTTTGTACATATCAAGGAGGTGTGTAGAGAGGTAAATATCAAATAACTTGTCCAATTTTTTTGTAATGGTTGAATAAAGTGGGGAAATGGTATTGTAAACAGAAGAATTTCCATATCCTCTCTATGAATGTATGAAGATAAATAAGTTGGAATGAAAAAAGACACTTACTTTATACACAACTATCTGAGACTTTGGATTCCAAGTCTTTTTAAAAAGCACACAAAGTTTATGAGGATTTGATGGCTGTCCAACACATTACAGACACTCACTGTGCCTATAAGGGGGAAACAAACATACCTTCTCAAGGTGCTTCACAATGTCAGATTGATCTGTCCCATCAAAGATCATGATGAATGTGTGAGAGTTACTGGTAGAAGGTTCCAACATAGTGATCAGAAGTCAATGTAGTGCAGCAAAAATTTGATGTGTGGGCAACAAATTGGGGCCTTTAATAAAGGGGTCTAAGACATGACTATCTCCTCAGAGTTTAAATCAGAATAAAATATTGAGGCCAGGTTCCGCACCGAGTATGTGACACAACCTGTCCGGGCTCTGGCTCCTGGGGTTGTAGCCTTGTCAACTTGTACGTACTCAGCGCTTCCTCACTCACCTGACCTTGTCCGCCCCCGAGAACCCCCCCCAACCGACCCTCCAAGCGACCAACACCGCAGCTCCACCTTCCCGAAAAAAAGAAAACTCTGGGCAAACAATCCAACCTAGGAAGCCACCACTAGTGATTCTTCCGTGACGAGTTGCGCCAGCTGGATATGGTACGTGATAGTAGCCGGCCCGTGGGAGTTGTTGCATTTTTTTTTTTTTTTTTTAAAATCAAATTTATATAGCGCAGGGGTGTATGTAACAAGGTACTTCCTACAAGAGAGTCCGTACCAGAAAAGTCCAAAGTTCACCCAGACACGCTGCGTCTAGACCCTGACAGAACTACTTCTCAAGGTTTATCGATCACTGATTCCATCACCCTCCGCCTCATGCCCCTCTTCGCCGCGGTGTTTAGCCGGTTTGAGTGACGGGCAGGGGGAGCCTCCACGTTCGGCTGCTCAAAGAAGGTTGCTGGCCCCGCGGCCGCGATTGCGGTCTTGGGCGCTCGCTGCTTGGCCGCCTCAAGGGGGGTAGTGGGTGGTGGGTCGACTTTGAATGTGGGGGGTGCGGTGGGGGCTTTTGGTGGAGCCTTCGGCTTGTTCGAGGTGGCGGAGGGTTTGGCTTTACCCTTACCCTTGGCCTCTCCTCCCTTTCCGCTCGCCCCTTTGGAAATAGGGCATCGGTGTCGCTTCTGAGCCTTACGGGAAGCGAACTTGCGTCCGCACTCCTTGCAGGCACGTTGTGACTTGCCAGCAGCGGCTTCTTCGGCAGCCCGGCGTTGTCGCCTCGATGCGCAATTCCTTTTCCGTGCAAGGCGTTTCTTCTCCTTCTGGGCCTTTGACGCTAGGCTCGGGCCCTTTGTGAGGTCGAAAAAGGCTTTGGGGGCCTCTCCGTTGAGTGTGTCTAAAACGTACGCAAACATCACCTTTTTCACCTTCTGGAGGGGGCGAGGTACAAGCGCAACAGCGCACTTGACCAGGTGGGTGTGGTACGGGGGAGAAAACTCGACCCACGAAAATTTCCCATCCTCGGCCTTTTGGGCCGAGATGACGTTGGCCATGAGGTGGTCCCGAGATAGGAACCAGCGACGACGGAAGATGTTGTGAATGTCGAACACAGAGAGCTCGTCATTCGCAGTAAGTGCCCGGCGCGGGGGTAGTTTCTCCCTAGGGGGGTAGTAAACAGGGTCCTGCGGGGGTCCACCCACCCCGCCAGCCGTATCCGCTGGGGGGGGTATCAACTCGGGGGTTGAAGAGGGCTGTGAAACGGGGGTCCCAGTAAAAACCGGTGGTGAAAAATCCCGGGAATTGGTGCCAGCCTCATCCTGCGAGCCCGAAGGCTGGGGAGGTGCCACAGAGGGAGTGGGAGGGTTGGATGATCTCGCGATCGCGGTCTCTCGCACTGTCTTCCGACCGGCTGCCCGTAGCGCGGAGCCCAGGTTGCCTAGCTTAAGGGAAGGGGAGAGAGGGGAGGGAGATGAAGGGGGGGAGGACATCGTTGAAAAATCGATGGTGGTGGTAAGAAGTCAAGAAGGCTTGTGGGAGTTGTTGCATCCTCTTTGGCACAGGGAAGGGAGGGGAGGGCGGAGAGTTTCGAGGGGTTAATGGTGTTGGAAGTAGGTCGCGCCTTGCAACAACCGATCGCTGTGTAAACGCAACCGTAGTGGCACACCCGCAGTATGTTACAACTGTATACCTTCGCTTCGCGCGCGTTCCAAACTCGGTTTAGTCCCGTTCTCGCCTCGACGAAACTTCCTTTCGTTTCCGATCGATCGCAAAAGAAAGAAAGAAAAAAACTTGGGTGTAAGGAATAAACGTGATCGCCTTTCTTCCTTTGCTCTTCTCTCTCTTCTTCCCACGTTTTGTTCCGGTTACACGCCGACCTACTCCACATAGAGAGAGGAAGTCCCAGTTTCCCGACAAGCACGGTTCACTCGATTTTCCGTTAAAACCCACGTTGAGTTGGCGTTGTCCTTTCCTAAGCGCCTATGTGAGAAACGTCTGATGATTGACAATATTGACCAGCCCGTGCATTGACAAACTGACTGCTGCCTGTATCGCCTCTGATAGATCTGATATCCGGATGCTTCGATTCCACACGTCCAATAAGCCTAAATAGCGCTCGTGAACTTATTTAGCGCGCACAATAATTTAGGATCATGTCATTTGGACCCATCAATGATATTTCAACCCGGTTTCTACCTAATGTTGACCCTCACGTCCCTCCGAACTGGTCCCGTCAGCGCTCTTCCTTCACGTATTCGTACTCATCGCTGTTCCCCAGTCGACTGGGCATCGACTTGACGCACATATCTTTTCCGCAGACCCGGACCACAAAGGCGGTTCCACGGTTCCACCTGTCAAAGTTTGTCCCTCGCGTAATAACAATAACATGATTGTAGGCTTCGCTTGACACCAGTCTATTTGAACGCCAGTGAGAAATCATTTTCCCGTGCCAACAAGACGCAACACGCCTTAGTTCCGTTTCGAGCACAGCCGGTTCAGATAACATACAATTTGCCTACAGCCACTGGCGTGATGCATGAAGGACATCCGCTTCCGGTAACCGACCGTCGGACAGCGTACTGATCAACTGAAACATTCCAGAAAGCGGACAAGCACTACAATACAGAAGTACATAAAACTGCGATAATCGGGGGCGATGTATGGGAGACGGCAAAAAAGGGATGAATTGGGGCTCAGGGCCAGGCCAGAAGAATCAGAGAGTATAACAAAAATGCTGCTGTCGCCGTCATTCCGAGATGTCACGGTAAATAGGGTGTAAGAATGGACGAAAAATGAGAGAACCGTGCCCTGGCACTAAGGGGAATTCAGGAAAACGAAGGCTGTACAAGTATCGGCCCATTGTAGACTGGTCGAATGGATAGTGAAAGAAGATGGAAGGGATAAGACCAAGCAAGAAAAGAGAGACTGGAACAGCAGGATAACTTGGAAATGCGTACGGTCTGGTTGCGAGACAAAATTTACGTATGTGCGATGATCATCCATATAAGGATAAAAACAACTCGCGCCGGCAATCGCACCAATCTCATAGCTATGGGACGAGGAGCTTATTGACCCGGGCCGTGATTCAAAATATTTAACAACTGAGAGTTCTGTGTACCGGTCGTTGGGTGGGAGAGTCCAAAATGGGATGAGCGTGTGGGGGTGGAAACAAGGCCTTGAGGTGGGGTAGGCCCGGAGACGGCGCGTGTAGGGGGAATGCGAAGTGGAGGAGGCGGGCCTCTACCTGCGGTTGCAGGCAGGTGAGGACCCGTTTGCAATGAGACAGGGGGAATAGGGGGGAGGTGGTGGGTGGCAGGGCCAGACATTGGTGGAATGGAAGGCCTGTGAATGCCTGGCGAATAGGGGTAGGGTGTTCCTGACAGAGCACCAAGCAGCTGTGCCTGGTTCATGCTTGCGCGGGTATTCAATGGACGCGGGGGGTGGTTAGGGATCGGACGGAAGGAATTGCTAGTTCGTGGGCGCACAGCGAAAATATTATCTGGAGGTGGTGAATTAAAATGTCCTGTCTGAGGTACGGAAGACAAGTAAGATCCATGGGTATTGGAGTACATTGGCGATAAGTTAGTGAAGTTATGGGGCATCACAGTATTAGGTGGAAGTGGGCCATGGTGGAGAGCGGGGAATACTTCGCGTGGAGGGGACTGTGGTTTCATCGCAGGGTGTATAGGTGTAACCGATGTCATGCGAGCTGATTCGTCAGCTACCGCCTCGAGAAGGGCGAGCTGCCTCAATCGTTTGCCGTTCATAGGGATACCAGCAGGTCGAGACAAATATGGTGAAAGATCAGCTGTGACCATAGACGATCGCCTTGAGTGAGCAGGCGACTTTGCGTTTGGCGATGGCGACGTCGATAATCCCAGAGTGGTGGTAGAAAGGCTTCCTGGAGGTGGAGGTGGGACATGAGAACTAGAGGAAGAATGTCCAAGGAAGTTCGTATCGTTGAAATTGACGGCCGTGGCTGATTGCTTGGACAACTTGGAAGAGGGGCGGGGATGCACTGTCGCAGCAAGATCCCCTGCTACAACCACGGTCTTGGATGCGAACGTCGTACGAATTTGAGGACTTCGACGCGCGTCTCCCACGGCAGTAGAAGGGAGAATCGCTGTATTGGTGGTAGGCACGTCAAATCTTTCGTCACCTGTTCCGTTCGCCTTGGCGGAAAGCGTCAAAGCACTAAGGAGGCGAGCAAAGTGGGGATCAACACCTGAGGAGTCCACAGCGCTGCTCTCAGTCGCTTGCGCGACTTCGACATGGGCAACGACAGGTTCACTATATAAGGGAGAAGGTGTCTGAGGACCCCCATTGTCGGCAGATGACGTTTGAGAGCCAGACTCTTGTGCACTTCCATCCAAGTGAGCCGGGGGGCAAGAGTGGGACTCTGCGGCTGAAGCATCGCTTTCATCGGGTAATTCTTGCTTTGGCCGAATGTCCTTACTTCGTTGCGAGCGCCGCGACGACTTCCGAGGTTTGTGTTCATTAATGAAAGTTTTCAGAGGCCTGGATTGAGACATCAGTATGTGGTCGTGGAGGCAGCAGTAGTGCCTCACCCAATGAAAGGAGAGATAAGATAGAATTTGCCTGGGACGGCCTTGTTCCGTTTCCACGTAGGCAGGTCAGCGAGCCTGAACCACTCAATTTTCTGCAGAAAAAGGGTCCATCCTCGGCATTTCATAGTCACTTGAACCCACTCACGCTGATCTCCTTGCGTGTTTTAGTTTCAAAGGGGAAATCTTCGGGAACTCCGGGAACAACAAAAAGAGAAATTTGTTGCTCCTTGATTTCCATCTCAATGACACATTCCTTGTCTATCTTCCCAGTGAGGTTGTAACCCGTTTCTTCGGCAACCTATGAGGGGATTAATTATGACCGACTTCAAACAAAACGAGCGGGCGCACCTCACGCGCGGCACATTCGTGGGGAGGTTCATTCTGGTTGATCTTCCCTTTCGGGAAACCCCATCCGGAAGAAGACTTCCAGCCCTTCACAAGCACCACCTGCGGCACGAGACTTGAATGGACGATCAGGAGAGAATAGCGCGAAATCCGACCTTATCCCAAGCATCATTGAGCATAATGGCACCACAGACAGGTACTCGGGTCTTGTATCGCATAAAGTGGTTGAATGCGCCGTCATGATCGCCTCTCCAACGCTCAAGGAGAGGGCATGCTTGGAAAAACATCTCGGAAAACTTTTTAAGGGGAAGTGAAGGGAATATTTGATTTTCTTCTCGGATGAAATCTTCATAATACCAATGCCTTGGGGAAAAAAGCGCAATGTGAGCTAGAAAGCGGAGTCTAGTGGCGGGTGTCATACGCTTGTTCAACTTGAAAGCATATTCGCTCTAAAGACGCTAATTCCCCCTCTGGAAGATTGAGAATAAAACGACTGGAGTGGAAATTAATTATAGCAGGCGATAGCAAAGTCCAAGCTCACCTAGAAAGATCGTCAAGGACTTCGTCGATAGTGGCGTATTTGTATGGATTTGGAGGGTGTGTATGGGAAAGAGGGGATAATTCTGGAGATGAAGATGAAGATGAAGCCATGATGAAGAGGGAACGGAGGAGAATAAGAGAGGAAAGAAGGAGGACGGCGTTAAGACTACAGTGGGGTGAGGCAGCGCAGTACTCCCTTGGCTTGTCCGTGTCAACAAAGAGAGAGTCACAACAAACATTTGTCATCCGGCGATTCCCGTCCATTTCCAAGGCACAAATACAAATGGTATCTACGGCTACGAGGTACGTTAACGGAATCCCATTCGCCTGGCGTACTCCCGCTCCTCCTCCTGCTTCAACCCATCAGGTCCAGACCAGTTAGCGGAGCTCGTACGTGCACGGAATCTGCTAGTTCGCGTCCGGAATATATCTTCCATTCGTAGTGGTCGCACTGGTCCAAAGATATCATCCGGATTTACCCTGCTTTGAGACTCAAGGGCAGCACGCAGCTCAGGTGACTGTGTCCATTCGGGAGCGTTCTGTTTCCGTTGCCGGCTCTCGTCTTCCGAGTCTGAGTACTCGCTGTTGGGCTCCGGTAGCTCGATCATCTCCTTCTCGACCGGTGGCTCCGCATCGAGTCGCTGAGGATGTGCAGGTTTCTTTGTCTCAGGGTCAGCCGGCATTTTTCCTTTGCCTTTAGCCGAGGTTGGCGCAAGTGTCGCCTTGGTAATAGACTTGTCTAGTGGGGCAGCCTTGGCATATGACGTTTGACTGAGCGACGTGACAGACGTCTGCTTTGTTATGGTGACTGCCTTTGTACCTGGCTTTCCGATGCGTGTTGGGGGTGCGTCCTTTTTCTCCTTCGACGGCGGCTTTGTTTTGACACTTCTGCGGTCACCTTTCTTTTCCTTGCATTGTCCTCCTCGGCAAGCTATAACATGTCGCCCATTAGTGCAGTCCTTGTCAAGTGCTTCGAAAACAACCTTCGAGTCTGTTCTGACAAGCGGACGTTTTCCTGTGTTCTCCTCACGCTCCTTCTTTCGTCGTTCGCTATCTTCCTTTGCCTTCTTCTCTTCTTCATCAGCCTTGACCTTTTCTTCCTCTGCCTTCTTTTGAAGTACCGCCTGGCGTCTGGCCTCCATCTCTTTGAGACGGGCTGCTTTTCGATCCTGTTCCTCCTGTTGCTGACCACCAAGTAGAATCAATTAGGTGATCACTGCGGCATGTGAGAAATAGTTCACCTTCTTCGCAGCTGCAGCTGCCAACTGAATGCTCTTCGGTGGCTCGATTTTGTTCTTCTTGCTGACGCCGAGCATAGTGCTCATTAGTTTTGTCGCGTGGCCAAAAAATCCAACGGGTTGTGACGACTCGCCGCTGGAATGAGTCGCAGAAAGTTGATCTTTTGTCGCGTCATGATTGGTCTGCACACCGTCACTCGTTCGTTAGTAGCTGCGAAGGAAAATGCCCTTGCTTACTGTTACTAGGCTCACGGTCGGCTTCCCCTCGTCCAACATATCCCTTTTCATGTCGTCATCAACATGCATGTCTTGATCTAATTCCTCCACAATATCTGGTGATTGGCGGGCCTCCACTGGAGCGACCACCTCGTCTTGTTCAATTGGGTCTTGTCGCGGGCTCTTGCTCTCGGATGGCACTGTACTCCACGTCATGCTGTCTTCGACCGCGGTGACGCCAGCAAATGGTGTCCACATCTGGTTGGTTGCCGCAAATTTGTCATCTATACGCCAGCTATCGTCATCATCGAGGTCGGCCTGTTGTCCATTCTCCTCCACAACGTGTTGGGATTCCTGTGAGGTCATTTCCTGGCTACGTGGTGCCCATGCTGGTGCATTGTCTTGAGAGTCGAAAACGCGATCAGAAAACAAGCTGGACTGTGTTGATTGTCCGGAGAGGGGATTTCGAGGGGCGACAACTTCGTCGGTTGTAAGCCCAAACCAAACGGTGCGCCAAGTGAGTAACCGGGAAGGTGAGAGGCACCCCCTTTCGGAACATTGTCGCCACCGCCAACGGATGAAGGCTTCGTAGTCGGTGGAGGGACGAAGACTGGAGGGGGTTTGTTGAACACCGGGCCACCAGGAACGAAGAATGCAGCCTTCTTGGTGACAGGAGGTGGGGAATCTGGAGGCGTCGTAGAAACGCTGCTTTCGTTGGCCGACGTGCGACTAGTTGTATTGCTCCCAGTGTATTTAGGAACGAGGTCAGATATACTGAGGCGCTTGCTTTCCTCGCTGGGAGGTGGTGCGATTATTGCTTTAGCAACTTGTTGAGTTGACTCCGGTAGGGTAGGTATGCGAACAACAGTGGCCGCTGCCCCGTGAGATGAAATGGGAACGGGCAATGGAGGTGGTGGATCTGGCTGGGTTGTTACATCAGCGACGACCTTGGGCATAATTTCTTCCTCGTCAACTGGAGAAGGTTCCTTTGTATTTATCTCCAAGGAAGTCCCTGCAAGTGACTTGCCGGTACGCGCGCGGAGAACCTCGATGGCCTTCTTCAAAGGTGCCATCATATCTGTTTCTGAAATAGTCTGCAAGCTTGAGACATCGTCCGCCGATTTGGCCGTGCGAACATCAGCTGTCGATAATTGAAGTGTAGGCGGAGCCGGGAGTCGCGATTCTGGATGTAACGCCTCAGAAATATCTGTACCCGTTTTGAGTATCTTGGCTTTCCGCTCATCGCCATCGCCACCATGATGAGGGAGACTACCCGGTAGCTCGCCGCTTTTACGCTTCACTCCGCCGGATGGTGCTGCAAGGCTAGTAGGTGCAACACTTGCACGTTTGTTTGTCAGATCCATAGCTTTGGCCTCGCGAACCTTCGCAAGCCACGAGGTATGGTTGCCTGTCAGTCTATTTCCGGGAGTGGCAGCCAAGCTAGGTTCGAGGGAAGGCTCGCGATGGTTCCGCACAGACTTCCGCAGAGGAGATGGAGCGGCTAGACTCGGGAATTGTGATAGACTAGCAATAGGATTCGCGTAAGCGTCTTCCTCCTTGAGAGGAACACTCAAATCAATAAATGATGGTGACGACGACTCTGATGCCAAAAGTTGCGTGGCGACCTCCGTGTCCTCGACAATCTCTGGAGGGGAGCTGGGGACTTGAAGGACTTGGGAAGGTGAGACAGTAGGATGGTTGTCGAGTTTGGTTACACCTGCAAAGAGAGGCAGAGTTTGTTTGAGATGGTCGGATTGAAAAAGGTTTTCATCGTCTGAGAAAGCCATAACGGTCGTGTGAGTGTTAATCGCTGATTGAGCCTTCCGTGGAGAAGCGCGTCTTCTTCCTGGTGTCTTGACAAGATCGACAAAAGAACTTGATAATGTTAGAAAAAAGCAAGATAAAGGTGAGCGCAGGACAATTCACTCTTGTTTCGCAGCCGCCCATATATTATCAAGGTATTCCTCGAGGAAAAGGAAGCCCTGAGACTGGACTTGGTCTTCAAAGAATTGCCTTCCTGGATCATTTATCATGGAGTCCCTAATAGAGGATGTCCATCGTAGGATCCCAGAAGGTTGTGAGGCCATAGTTGGGGATAGGTCTTGAGGTCGCGGGTTTTGATAGCAGCAGCGCAGCGAGTTGAAATCGAGACGTGATGTACCACGTGATCGTTCCTCCGTTCGATCCGCCGCTGCCAGTTGGGCCACAATATGATCATCTTGGGTAACAGATGTCCGCGCTCCACCAAGATTCGCATTGGGCTGCGAATGTTAAATTACTTACTATAAAGGGCAGTGGGACCGGAGCTGGAACGCTCAGTTATAATCCGACGTAGCCCTCAATTTGAACTACTCCTTGCCAGCATGTTCTTTACCTCAGAGCTCCTCTCTCGACGTGACAGCGGTTTTGGTCTCCTCTGGTAAATGGTCTTGATATTCTCGGGCCCTGTTCCTGGTACTTAATGCAATCCCGAGGCTCGCTGCTACCCTTGGAGCTAGATCTTCCTTCAAAAAATTGCCAAAGCGAGATGTCATGGGCGCCGACATTGCCCAGCTCTGCGACCTCATCACTGAACCTGCTGAACCACTTGCACTGCGCCTTTCCAGCAACCTGATGGTAGGCGTTGCGCGGTAAGTCTTATGTGTGTATGATACTTGACCGCACGGTTACGTACATCGCCCAGTGTGTACAAAGGCAAGCATATATGCGCTCGTGCCAAGGAACTGACCTTAAGCGGGTTCCAGTCAAGCATGATATGTTTCTTGGTGACGTCAATGCTTGCTTTATGTCCCTTAAAAAAGCAGTTCGAGATCTTCATGCCCTATCCACCTCTTCTGCGCACTTGCAGATGGGCCAGCCGATCGTCAGGTATGCGCGTGTGACACCTATGGAAGTCCACTTCTCTATACATCCCATCTTAGGCCGGATACTGTCACCATTAAATCAGATCCTGCGATGACCCTCGGCCTCAATATGGACGATTTTTTAGGCGTAAGTCACACGAAATCCCATCCGGTCATTTGTGTTGACACCGCATTTTACCAGAACTGGGAGGACATACTGAAAGCCCAAGGTCTAATCCGTCCTCGATATGACCATCTAACGGTACTGACATACGGAAGAGGACGATGAATCTGATGACGAATATGGAAAACCAATGAAAAGGCTAAAGTCTCGGGATAAACGTGCCCTCCCTCATTCTGAAGTTGGAAGGACTACTAGGCACACCCTTGATGAGAACCTGGAGCAAATGATGTCGGGCTCTTTTGACATTTCTTTCCCAAGTGGTGCCCACGGAGAGCAAGATTCCTTTTCGTCTAATATAGGTGCTGGCTTTGACTTTGGTGACAACGAAGACTTTGGACTTGGCGATATTGGTGATGAACTTGTGAAGGAGCTCGGCGAAGGTTGGACTAGTGCTCCGGGCCACCAAAAGTTGATCTTCTTCTACTGATGGCGAAGGACCATTCACGTTGTCTTGACAGGTCTTCTGTGGCGGAGCAACCCCAACTTCCCATCATTTCTGATCTGGTTGACGCGAACATGGATTTTAACCATGGTGATGATTTCGTACTCACCAGGCTTTCCCCGCATTCTCCCGTCCAAGGTGATGTACTGAACTCTCGACTTTCACCCAACAAAAAAAGAGTAGGTCGCTCATAAGGTACACTGCACTCATGGCTTATCGTGATACAGACCTTTGACGCATTGACTGCTGGTGCGTGCATCAACGCGGGTCCGCGTGGGCCTACTTAATATGGCCCAGATCTATCACCGCAATCACCTGATCCTCAGCCTCATACTCCCCCATGGGTCATGAATACTGAAGTACTCGAAGCCGAACATTCCCCAGCTGAGTTTCCAACAGATAAGTCTTCTCTCCGTGGAGAAGCTGAGTCTGCGCCAAGAAAAACCAAACGTGCTCGGATCCAACTTGATGCGAGGATAGAACTGACAGATGAGGAGCTGAGGGTACTTCGATCCTGTCACTGTACTGAGGTTGCACTGCTAATTATACATGGCAGGCCGCACGCACTCAATATGTCGAGGGCCAGGATGCCCTCCGCCGTGGCATTGAGGAGAAGAAGCTGCAGAAAGAAGGCGCACGCCTTATCTCCCAGATGTTGTATGGCGTGCCACCAATTTGTAAGTCGGGGCATACGCAATTCCGTTCACTTCCTCTGATGTTGCATAGTGAAAGCTCCAACCCTAGTGGACTTTTGGACGGATAATTTCAAAGTCTTGGTAGAAGCGCGATCAGGTGGACTCCATATCAAAACCACTGGTAAATGTTGTCATTGAAGACGTATGACTCTATTGATGAAGTTCGAGGTATACTACCGGCCAATAGTCGGCAAGTTTCAAAGCCGCGCGCAGGACCAGCCGAAGACGATTTCGAGCGAGGGAATATCTACGAGGCTCCTGACATGGGTACGGGGATCGCCAATGACCTGGGTGTGGACGTGTTTTTTTTGTTGTTTCTACTCTCCGTTCTAACGAACAGCCCCCAGACAATTACCAAGAACCTAGAGAGTGGGAATCCACCCGCCAAAGATCGTCGGAGGTATGGGATCAGAATGAAATCTTGCGCGTCTCATACCTCGTTTCAAGGAACCCGGGCAAGCTCGCCATGCTTCTGTTGGATCTCACCCCACCGGGAGCGCCTTTGATCTAGGTCGGAATGTTGAGATAGGATCGGGTTCTCAGAAGAGCTCACTGTTTCCATGGGACAACGCTGGACTAAGCTCCTCTGTAGCTGCCGCACCGTTCGACATGGGAAGCGATAGAATCAGTATTGGAAACGATGATGTCCGCCTGAAGGATATGTCGGTGGGACGGACCAGTGGACGAGAAAGTTCACTTCAGCTGAATAGTGACCCTGGCACCCTCGGTTTCTCTCCCAAGATATTTGAGAAGATAGGCTCACAGATCAATGACAGTTTCGAATTCGATGGTAGGGGTCCTGTCGATTTTAACGACTGCTTAATCATCCGTAATTGCTAGTTCCGGCACTGGAGAGCCCAACACGAAGGAGACCAACAGGTGCTGGGGGCGAACCTGATCTAATCACGCTTGAACGCAACTCTTTCAATTTCCTGGAGTAAGACAAGGCTTGGTAGATGACGTCAAGCTAACCTTTGTTCTTAGGTACCTAAAAATGCAACTCCAGGCCGTGCAGCGCCCTTCAGACGGTCTAGCTTTCAGTAACGTGGCACCTCAAGAAACAAGTACACCCCATGTGGCAGCCGCAGCATTTTACCACTGCCTTGGTGAGTTCATGAATATGAGTGCCACGGGAGAAGTTGAGAGGTTGGCAGTGCTCGCCACCAAAGGAATTCTGCGTATCAATCAGGTAGGAACGTATGGAGAAATCATGATTAGGATTGGGTAAAAGACCGGTCCGGTGTTGGTACCTCACTGACCAATCGTTCCGAGAGCGAGAGATTGAATGAAAGAATCATTAATAAATATCCGATGTTTGCTATTCGCGCCGGGATGAATGAAAATCCGAAGCGTGACTGTGGATCCGTACAAGCCGCAATTGGAGATGGTCTGAGACTTGGTTAACAACATCTATGGCCCCAGATCCAAATAAATACTGCCCCTCGTCCCTTGCTTCTTCTCCCTTACCCTTTTTTTTTGAGTCATGGCCACTACTACTATGACCACTACCACTCAATCTGCCCAAACAGCTTTCGCCACTATTGACTTGTCTGGCTATGACGCCGAACAGTCCCGTCTGATGGATGAGAGATGTATCGTCGTTGATGAGCAGGATCGCCCCATTGGTGCGCTTGATAAAAAAACATGTATGTGCCAGCGCGCGCTCTTTTGTGATGGATCTTACAGAGGTATTGGCGACAGGCCACCTTATGGAGAACATCAACAAGGGCTTGTTACACCGAGCATTCTCCGCTTTTATCTTCCGCCCGTCGGACGGAAAGCTCCTACTGCAGCAGCGTGCATCTGAGAAGATTACGTTCCCCGATATGTGGACAAATACATGTTGCTCACACCCACTCGATGACTTTGAGGAGGAAAAGGTCGAGAAGGATCAGCTGGGAGTACGGATCGCTGCATCACGGAAGCTCGAACACGAGCTTGGCATCCCACGGGAACAGACACCGGTAGACCAATTTCAATACCTGACGCGGATACACTATCTCGCACCGTCGGATGGTATGTGGGGAGAGCACGAGGGTGAGTAAACACACGTTCCTTCGTTGTTCGCTTGCATATCGCTTGACTTGGGTTTTCTAGTCGATTATATTCTCTTTTTGACGGCAGACGTGACTGTAGCTGCCAATGCGAATGAAATTCGCGACTATAAATACGTTGACAAGGCCGAGTTGCAGGTAATGTTTGAGGATGAAGGTATGACAACTATCAACTGATGTGGTGATGGATTACACTGACGACGAGATGATGTGAAGGCAACTCATTCACGCCGTGGTTCAAGCTTATCGCGCGGGATTTCCTGTTCGGCTGGTGGGATGAACTTGTTGCACGCAAGACGAATGGGGTTGTGGATGCGAAGAGTTTGAAGGGATTGGCTGATGGATCCAAGGTAGTGAAGATGTAAATGATAATTTTTTATTTTATTTGTCAGCCGCAACTGAGGAGTTATGTCCGAGACCGAGCTTTGAATTTCTGAGCTCAACCACACTCTCTTAATCACCTCAACACATGAGCTACGACCTTTTACCACATCCTTCCTCCCAACCCTCTCAGGGCCGTACATTTCGTCGTTGTAGAGGTTTCTTTCGTACCAATGGCATTTTCGGAATTGGCGTATTCTGCGGTGCCTTTGTCTTTGCCAGTCTCGTCTTATATGTGACCGTTATCTCCCCTCACCGCTCCTTTTTTCGCGGACCTCCAAGTATCCATCCCGAACTTGTCGATCCCGGGTCAAGACTCGTCTTTCCTTCGCCTTCTCTTGCTTTGACCACGTCTTCCATCCTCGACAACGCACCCCCCCATCACCCTCCACCACGTCTTCCCCACCACCAGAAGCTGATGTCCTCACTCTCGAACAAATTCGGGAAATTGTAGGTCGTACTCGGGGTTTCTTTTCCCGAGACTACAGTCTCGGCTTGGGTTGGAACAACGTTAGTGTATTCCGTGTAGGCTTCGAGCTGATCTGAACTCGACTGTTCAATAGATGCGTTACATCATCGACGCCGCCCTTCTTCAAGCGGACCTGCTCAATCGCACTTTGGTTCTTCCCTCATTTGTCTATGCGCGCGCGTGCGAATACAACATGTGTGTACTTTTTATTTCGCTTCAACCTGCGGTTATACCTCAACTTCTCGTTGCCATGTGCAGCACGGTTTGTGCGGACTATGTACCCATGGTCAACAAGGGGGACGCTGTAGGCTGGGATGAGTGGCGCGAACTTCCCATCGAGCAGCAAATGGGCTTCCGCATCCCAATTTCGGTGATGATAGATATCGTCCATCTTCGCAAACGGCACGCTGTCATCACCACTTCAGATTATTTGCGCCTCCACGGCCAAGACCCTGAGATTGAATCGAGCAGCGGCTATTGGCCACGCGATTGGTACCATACCCACCCAAATGTTTTCGAGAAGGACAAGTCAAAGTTGCCATCACTGTTCGTCATTGAGAATCACTGGTACGACCCCTCGGGCGTCAACCGCGTCGATTACATTCCCCCGGCGATGAAAAGGCGGGGGAAATGGATACGCTACCCCGATTCAGTAAGTGTCGACGCTGGTGGTTATTGGCCCGAAACGGAGCCAACAACAGATCTCTCGAATCGCCTGGCGGAAGCCATGTCCGACAAATATGTTATGGACTGGAACACCGTCAAATACGTCATGTCGTCGGCCGGGTTAGGAGGCGAGTTGAACCTTGATGATGATGAGGTTGTCGAAGGGATATTAAACGATAATGGGTGGGAGGTTCTACACACCTTCGCAAGCACGTGAGTATTATCACTTCTTCCTGCCCATAGTCCCGAGTTGAGTGTCTCCCCAAGTCTCGGAATGGAATATGCGAAGACCGTGGTCCAATCTATCAAGGAAGTCGTGCCCCGTTCATCAATACGAGGCTTCAAGGATGACTATTATCGCGCGGACGCCGACGTCGTCGTGCTTTCCGGAGAGACCCATCTGACCCGCAAACCAGTGAGTAGACTGCCTTGCCTCGTTCCAAGTGGCCTCAACGTATCCTTTATTGTCAAGGGGGCCATGCGATTCACAGGGCCGCGTGGGCGCGCTAACTATGCAAGCATGGTCGTGTTTGGGATCAAATCGCCACCTTGGGTGTTCGACCTCGGTGAGATCTTGGCTGCCCGCATGAGCGAAATGACGGAGGGCCGTCTGTGGATGGGGGCACATATGCGCCGCGGAGACTGTGAGTCCCTTGTTACGTTTTGTTTCCCGAGCTATAATTCTGATCCCCATCCCAACACAGTCGTCCGATTGGGTTGGGCAATGGAACTCAGTCCAGAGGCACACGTCGAACGTGTGAAAGACCGCCTACGGGCAGGCCGTTCTGTGCTGGAGAATCTGGGCGAACTCACCACGTACGATCTCGATGGCGTCAAGCCAGATCTGGAGCAGTCCACGTTGGACATTCCCCTCCCGGACGACCCTTTTTACGTTGCGACGGACGAGCGCGATCCGGCCTCACGACAGGTGATCGCGGACGGCGGTGCAATATTCATCAGCGACCTACTCACCATGGATGACCGCCGCAGATATGGCTGGCCGCTGATGATCACGGACGTGTTGGCGCTTGTCGAGCAGCGTCTGTTGGTGCACAGTGCGTTCTTTTATGGCCACGCCATGAGCTCGTTGGCGGGCGTGATATCCAATATGCGTGCGGCGCGGGGCGCGGATCCGCGGACGATGCTGATAGATTGAGACCTACTTCCGTTATCTCAATTTCTTGGTTTTTTTTTTTTTTCGCCGTGAATATCGGACAGTGAACCTTTCCCCTTTTGCGGTAAGACTCTCTCGCGTTTCTACCAGAACAAGGGAAAGGAAAATACTGGGGACCACCTTAAGACCAATCTTTTTTACTACTATTTATCGCATTCTTCTCTATATGACAAGTTCGATTATCCGTTTGTGATTATACCCTATTCCCCGAGCGTACGTACATACATTCTTGGTTTTACACATAGAACAACATCACTAGCCGAAGATTTCGTTTCCAGCACCCTTATTACGCGGGGAAAAATGCAGGGGTAGTTTCGAAGGATCTTGTACACAATACATCCTTTAACTTCCACGAGCACACACAGATAGGAGTAGTCATCGTACAGGCAGTTAGCGAGCGAGGCAGTGTCAGTGATATTAGCATTCGTACGAAGAAAGGACGTCCGACGACCAAGGAGCGCGCAACATTACGACATAAGATCATGACAGACGTGTGACAAGATAAGGACATGATGATAGAGGCGTTCACTTGCGAGTCCACCACGACTCGGAGCCCTTGAAGACCCAGACTTCCTTGCGGCCGCTCAGCCCAAAGAACCCGCGTCGGGCCAGTGGTACGCTCGCATCGAGCTTGAACGCCATGTCATTAATATATTTGAGGATGTGCGCCAAGAACAGATGCTTATCGGCGCCCATTCCTAAAACGGGGGCACCACCATCACGAGATCAGCGAAACATCACAAGTCACAGGTAGGTGGAGGCGGTTATCCCCAATAATAGCAAAAGGGCGCACCGTTGATACTAGATTTGAGTTTAATTGTAAAGATGCGATCCGGGGTCGAATTGTCGCTCAAGATCCGGTGTGGGAATGCCGCTCGGAGGCTCAGGCCGAGCGAGTTGGCGACCGCGGCTGGCGGGTCGACAAAGGTCACGCGATTGCCAGATCTGTTAAGCGACATGGCAAAAAAATGGGCGCTGCTGTCGGCAGGCGCACGGATAAAAACCAGTCTGGGGCCTTTAAACTGAGAAATAAAAAAGGAAAGGTCGGCAGAAGCGCACAGAAAGAGGTTCGAGTGACGTACAGTGCGTCCGGTATTGATGGAGGTCAAGTAGACGTATCCCTGTAACAGAAAAAAAGAGAGGGGGCGCTCAGCGGGAGATAGCCGTTATCTATGATGATCGACGCAGACCTGAGAAGCGAGGACCCAAAAATCCGACATATCATTCTCTGGGCGCTAGGGGGAGGCTCTGCGTAAACTAAACGCGCAAAAGGTGTTGGAACCGCACACATACATGATCGACTCTTGTCCTTTAGAGCTCCACGGACTACCGGCAAACCTGACGCGCCAGTCGTGTCTGACGTGCACCTGGTGTGCAACGCCAGAGGGCCACATAGGAAAGATGTGCTCACGTAACTCTTCGACGGTGTTTGGGTAAGCGACGTTAAGGACCTCAAGCCCGTCGGGAGGAGTTATCGACAAGAAAATGTGGTCTTGATAGGATACGCGGTGAGATGGAAAAAAAGAAAGAAAGTTACAAAGACGTCGCGGTAAAGAGAAAAGTAGATGGGCACACCAGGGTCCACACGAACGCCAGAGTTGGTGCGGGTGCGTGAGATGGTGCTTAAGCGAGGTCGGTTTTCGGCGGCGCCAGAATGAGTGCGTGTGCGGGAAATGGAGGCAGATAGGGCGTTGGGATTTATGGACGTTGAAGGAGCACGCTCAATGTTTTTATTGCAGGCCGTAACGGCCTTGCCTGGCCATTCCTTGAAGCGCCAGAATTGGTGTGCCTCCTAGTACGCGGGTGTGGCGTCTGTGTTCGTGGAGGGCGACGAAGCGGGGGTTGAGACGGTGCAGCTTGTAGGGAGGTGGGGCAGCGTAGGGAGAGGGTTGGGGAAAGGGAACGGGAGCTGCATAAGGGGTAGATACATATGGTGGCTGTTGACCCGAGTATTGATGCTGAATCGGCTGGGCTGCTGCTGATAATACTGACCAGAATAAACAAGCGGCTGCTGCGCTCCGTAGGAGGAGCCCCGTACTGACTTCCAGAGCGCTGCATTTATAACTAGGATCGGAAAAGGTGGAAAATATCGAAAGTAAGAGGGTAAACCAGTGAGTGGAAGAAAGAGAGAAGAGGGCCTGATTTGAAGCCTCTGGTGAAAATGAAAAGAGAAGAGCGGCAACGTGGGCGGGGAGTCATTGCCCTTTTTAGTTATCTGTCAATTATTGAAGAGCGCTGAATCAAAGGAAAAGCAAAGGCAGTGAGGAGTGAACCGATAGCCTTCACTTTTTGGTTTTTCATTCTCTATCGGGTCTCTCCTCGTCGTCGTCGTCATCGTCGTCATCATCGAACCGAATCGAATCGAGTTCTTACCTTCAAATCTACACGTGACTTTCCTCCGCTCACTAAAACTCAAATAAATTGTTAAATTCCAACAAGATGGCTTCTACTTTCATCAACTGGCTTAGATCCCCTGCCGCACGCGATTACTTTTTCAGTACGTTTATCATACTATATATTCAAACTATTTCTTACATAGCTTCACAGGCACTCATTTTGGGGACCAGTTCGTTGTTCAACTTGCCCAACCAAAGTGCTCCGATTCGATTGACCCACTATCATTTAGGTCGCCAACTGGGGTCTCCCCCTCGCTGCCCTCTCGGACTTGAAAAAGATGAGGAACTCATCTCTGGCACTATGACTTCTGCCCTTGCCGCCTACTCGTATGTCTATGTCTTGGTCACATTCTCTTTTCTTCTCATCCTCATCTTTGTGAAAAGTATGGTCTTTATGCGCTTCGGTACGTCATTCTCTTCAGCCTTTCGACCAGGACATCTTTTGATGCCTTTGTTCAGCATGGAAGTCGAGCCACGGAACTACCTTCTTTTTGCCTGTCACGCCACTAACACAACCGCACAACTCACTCAAGGTTCCCGTTTCGTTAACTACTGGTACCGTGGTGGAAGAGAAGAGAAAGCCATCAATGCCACTCCTACGACGGACGTAGCCGATGGCAAAGTCACGCAGGCTGTCAAGGCGGCGAGACAGTCAACCAAATAGTCATCTTGTCTTATATCCCAGTCACTTAGACGTTTCGCATCTCGATAGATTTAGACCCAAAGTATGTTGAGATCAGGTACAATGACAAGATTGGCCTTGTCGGTGACACCATCACCAAAACCATCGTCTGCGTCACCATCTCCCTTGTGTTTTTCTTTCCTCCACCTTGGGCCAGAACTTGGCGCTCATACATCTCCGCAACCTACCCCCGTACAAATCGCATCATTACTTGACTCCATGCGATCAACGTAATCGTCATCACTCACCTGCTCCGGCCCTGTCGCGTCGTCAGCGCCTTTGTCGTCTCGGACCCGAATGAATCGAGGGAACCGTAACGAAACTCCGCGCTCGTCGATCTGTATTTAGATAAGCCCACCGGAACCATCGGTGATGAAGCGAATCGACACGTACCAAACCCTGCGCTGCGGTATAGATCGGACTTAGGCTCAGATCCGCTGTGAGTACCTCCCAAACGACCTTGGGCTCGAACCAAACGTCCGGTTTTGCACCGCCCACCTTGACGTCGCCACGTGCCTTGTCCGTTTCTAGAGGTTGCAATACAGCATAGTGCGCAGCCAACGCTTCCTCGCTAAACCCTGTACCGATCTTGCAGATTGTCTGATATTCTTCCGAGTCCGCGTCGTAGCACGCAAGCAAGAACGCGCCGTACACGTTGGTCCGCTTGCCTTTGCCGTAATATCCACCGACAACGACGAGATCGAGTGAGTCTCCGACACCAGCCAAGTAGTCCTTCTTCAACTGTTGCGGAGACAAGGTCAGTTTTGCCGTGGGAATGACCCAGTTGCGACGTGCTGACCTTGAGCCAGTTGACGCTACGTCTAGATGGCTCGTAAAAGCTTGCCTCACTCTCAAGCATTTTTACCATGAGTCCTTCACAGCCGTCTTTGACGCTCTCGTCCAAGAACGCTTGTATATCCTCCGTCTTTTCGTTGTCTGAAAACTTGGCAAATTGAAACTCAAAGTCAACGGGTTCAAAGTGTTGTCGCAGGAGCTCTCTCCGCTCTGTCAAGTTTCTGCGCAATAGTGGCTGGGAACGGAGATTAAGGTCCCAAATAAGAACACCAGGTGATAGAAGCACTCACCTCTCCGTTAAGGTAGAGGAGATCGAACGCGAAGAGGCAAACGCGTATCTGAATGTCTTCGACCTTCACATCCTTCCGCTTGCGCTTACTCAGTTCTTGGAATGGCATCAACTTGCCCGTCGCCCTATCTATTGCCACAGCTTCCGCGTCCAACACGAACGATTTGGTATTCTCTTTGATGCACTGTATCAATCTGAGAAGGACATTCTTCCATGCAAAATGGGGATCTCACATGCGGTAGTTGTTCGACCAGATCCGGGTATTTCTTGCTCATATCCTCCGAGTTA
>WTXI01000424.1:0-27341 GCA_022376515.1 Lactifluus volemus
TGAGCGCCAAGCGATGGGGGATGATCGTGTTAGAGGAACTCCCGGAATCCAATCTCTTATCGCCTCCCGGTTGGCCCTCCGGCGCTGAGCGTAAGGAGCCGTTGGAGTAAGAGTGCATAATCAGCGGCATCCCCGATAATGCCTTGACCTTGCGAGTTACGGAAAATTGTTGATTGTTGGAGACACGAGCAAATCTGATCTCCAGCATATCTTCATATCTGCCGATCTCGGCGACGCACAAGCGTATGACGACCCGAACATCGCGACCTCGCCTGAGGTAGGGATCGCCTTCGATCCCACACGAGAAGCTGCGAATAGAATGTCTCATTAAGCTGCAATTGATTCAGGTTTAGAGTTACGCACGGGGTATTCGCGCCAACTGAAAGCGACATCGAGGTCCATTGGGGACCCAACACCATAAATTCACCAGTCTCTGTCGTTACTTTGAGAATGAAGTACTTTACAACCTCGGAAGCCTTTCCAGGGTCGACGATCCCGAAGTCCAGCCCGGTCTCCTGTGTTGAAACGGAAACGCCATTCCTATTCCTGTTTGAAGATTCGAGGACTTCCTCCGTTCTTAAGCTAACCCTGCGACAATGCGCTTTCCCTGCGACATGCGATGCCCAGCCTCCGCCAGGTACTTGACACTGACAGATGTCGCAGAACTTGTTCTCTTCATCGACAGACGTGGTCATGAATAGGGCACGGATGAGGCAATCAGTTGGGCTTTGGGTACTTCACGGTCTTGGAGAAGGGTGGCACGAGGTGAGATGACAGCGGACAGGACAAGCTAGAGGGATAACAGGGAAACAGGTGTGAGTGCCACGACAGGGGTTTACTTGTAGGGAAGTCCATCACCTAACGCAGCTTAACACATGTTCCTGTCCGTAGCGCCGCTACCCGTTGCGGTAACACGAGGTGTAGAAGACTTTTCCGCGGGAACACGTTTTTGTCCTTTTTCGTGTCGGTGAACCTATAGCTTGTCATGCGCAGCAGATAATGACAGAATATGTGTCGTCCCGCAGTCTCGATCATGTGCGGATTGCTGGTTCTGGTTTGCCGTTATCAGCAATATTCTCTCATCTGATGTCGTCCTAGCTCAAGGACTCAATCACGTGACCTTCAACCTTGAAGGTAAACCACACACTGTACTACGACTAAGGCATTAATACATCAAAGTCATTTGCGCGGCCGGCGACCTGTCCAGTCGTGGGGTTAGTCTAAGTGCTACTCAGGTTGTCATTTCTTCCGCGGGGAACCAGGAAATAAGAGATGGTCACCATTGCTTGGACATTCAGGAGGGAGGCAACTTCAAGAAGCATGTGACACGGAAATTGCGTGCTACTATCGCCCCGTCTAGACACTTCCGTTGCAGAGGAAGAGGCGTAGACTGAAATCATCCAGGTAAAGTGAAAATAGTGCTCACTTACGCCATTAATGTGCCGTTCTAGTTCTTCAGCCGATAACAGATGTCCAGTCGATGAAGAAAGTGTGTATAACGCGACCTTCACTAACGGTCCAAGAGCAAGGCTCGGACCTGGGATACTACTGAGTGCAGCCCTTCCAACTAGCTGGTGGGTGGGCACAGTTGGCGCTCGAGAAAGCGTCGTAGAAACGAGGAACTCGGCGACTGCTGGGCTGGTGGAGGGCTTTCGCAGCGTTAACGCCTTGACATGTCCACGGTAGGCTGTACTTAACCCAGCCTATGGCATCGGACAACTTGAAGGGAAATAGAGGGTGGCTCCCCGAATGAGAGGTATGAATGTGTTTTTTTGTCCATGGGGGTAGAGTGTGAAGTCACAATGTTGACTTGGGATCTTAGGACTTGGAAAATGGTATAAATTTTATTCTATTGCCCGGGCAATCAAACAACCGTTCATGTTAATCAATGCATCACACGCAGGAATGGCATTGTTATCACGATGTCCTCGAGTTGGCCCTTACATGAGTCTAAAAGAACCCACATAGTAATGTTACTCATGGATACCAACATTAAGCTCACCCATGTTACGTCGTATTTGAGAGGGGCGTGTCAGTCAATTCTCGATGCACATTAACAAATTTCATCATTACCAACTTAGAACTTACAGTATGATACAAGTGTCTGTTGTAACGCAGAGTATGTATACCTAGTGGCTATACGGCTAAAACCCAGTTCCGGCGCAGATGGTAGCCATCTCAAGTCATCATGACATCCTCGTCTGCAGGGATCTGGGGATTTGGAGGGATATCGCCAAAGCCGTTTGCTTCAAGATGTGCCCATAGTTCGTCCTCTTCAGCTTGGGCGGCAAGTTCAGCAATCTCCTCTTCATCGATTCAGAAGGAAGGAGGGCTAGTTCATCAGCTATGGGTGGTACACCATCAACTGTATGCGTTCAGTTGCAAAGGATGTCCTAATTAAACGATCACGATTCGCCGTACCCTGTAAAACACGCTCCCACTCGGCAGTTTCCTCCATGTCAGGATCGAGTGATGACCCCACTTCATTTTGGAAGGAGAGACGGTAGGAGTGTTGGCTACGGTGACTTGCACTCGCAATTATCCTACGAAACAGCTGAAAGTGTAGCCGACTCAGATAAACCTTGCAAAGGATCAAGCGATTGGGTTGTTAGGAACTACCTCATCATTGATTTCGATGTCTTCATCGTTCTCGTCGCTGTCCATGCTCATTTCTTCCCCATCACTGCTCAACCCATGCTTTCTCCGCTCTCTTTTTTGTTCGACGCGTTTTTCACGTGCTTGCTGTGCCCGTCGAGCGAAACGCTGCCTCAATCGGTCGCGGAGAAGCGCGCTGCGGGGATACGCATCCCCAGAGGGGGAAACAGGGGAAAAGAGGCGGACACCAAAATTGAGATTCTCCACTGTTGCACTTTTGGACGAGAAGAATACGCGCTTGAAACGCGGCGGGGAGGCGTGGCACTGGCAGTTGACTTGTATTGTGCTCGACGACGCGACTGAAGTTTCGCAGCAGCTGAAGTGGAGGGTGAGGGTGAGAACGATTCTGAGAGTGGAGAGGAGGTATGAGGACGGAATGGGGATGAAGAGGTGGGGGTACGAGGATCTTGGGCCATCGTCGCCAACTCTAACTCGCGTCCGGTCACGCAACATTCGTGACTCGGTCACGGGCGTCGATATACCGTAAGTTACGTTAAAGTAGACTCGGACTTGCTCATAACGCATAAGGCTTGTCCATACCCTCTGTATTATAATGTTCATGCATTATCAGGTTATTCGTTTTGAGCAAGTCTACTGTAGCACTTTCTACTCCTTTACGATGCGCGCATTCCCAGCATTCTCCCCCTCTTTTTTATTTTCTTTCTGAGTCGTTATGTGCGTGACCGTCGCGCAGACTCCCCCTCCCCGCATATTTCGCTTTCTTGGCCGCAAGCTCTTCACGTCTATCCTCCCCTCCATGCAGAGTCTGCGTAGATTCCACTGGCAGCTGTGTTATTATAGTACCGGATGTTCTACCAGCTCACTTTGGTAATCCACTCTCCCAGCATTTGCATTGTCATCACCTGATACTTATCCGTCATTGACCATTGAGAGTGACGTAAATAAACCGCCGTTGACGCATTGACGGCCGGACATGTGAGAGTTTGGTACACTCTGTCTAGCACGGGGTCAGCCCATCTTTGATAGCGTGTTGCTTGCCAACAGTAAATTCAAAGACGTCTAGGTGGTTGGTTGCCATGCCAAATGAGTTAAGGGTGTATTTAATAGATGGATGGCTGGGGGTAAAGTTCCCGACGACCCTTCCGGCTGTACAGGCAGACGCCAGAGGAGCGCACTTTGGCGGTAAAGCTATTGCAAAAAGTGGTCTGACCTGTTTCTCGGCTTCTAGTGGCTGGTTTGGGTGATAGGAGTTATGGAGCCCCGGAAACTGACTCAGCTCAATGCCAATTGTCCATCGACGCCTAACGGTATCTATCCATCAAGCTGCATCAAACTGCATCAAGACTTGTACTTTTCAAGGTCCGCCATATCAATGATCTTCAACGACGCTCATATAAAAACGGTTTTTCAGTTGTACAACATCGCACAACATTCAAGACAAATATGAAACTCAGGAGGCTGATTTCCGTCTCATTTGGCAACTTGGCCCCAACCAACCCCTAGCAACTGCAGAAACTATGAGAATTGGTTTCTCAAGTTGTGAAGTTCTCAAACCCATGAAAATGCTAGACATTCAGAATCTGTTGATTCTGGAGGTGGAAACTAGGTCAGTAGGAGTGGGAGCAAGTCTTATGCACCATCAAAGGTCCTCAGCTCGAAACTAGATGGTCGTCGTAGCGATGTATTACGAAGTTTGCAGTGCATGAGCTTGTGAACGTACGATGTCATTGGTGATTGAGCTCCGGTAGGACACTTGTGGAGACACTGAAAACCACCACGCTCTTTAAAACCGCCCTTGCACGAACAAGCAGTAAGTGGTCGTAAATGCCAGATGACTGGTCTCATTAAGAAGGCAACAAAGTCTTCCCTGTGACGAAGTTTCATGATACGTCAACGACCGCCTCCAACTCCATAGAGGCCCCCCAAAACTTCGCACCCAACTGAGCCATCGGCAAGGAGTCGCTTCCACTCTTTCGTTTCCTCTGGAGTACACAGTGGGGGCAAATTAGGAGTGTTCCCGAAGTAAGCGCTGGTGATAATGGGGATATTTCAGATCTGATATTGTTGAAGAGTCTGGGGTACAGAATTTCCCACACTCGGCGATCGCCCCCCAAAAAGGCATGATGAAGTCGGTTAGTCATTCCCTTGGATCTGAAGAGGGGGAACCTCGCGAGGGGGGAGAAGACCACTGTCTAACAAACCAGGCATGGGTAGCCTAGGTTCCGCCACCTTCCGACTCCCGTAATTGCCCGAAGGCGGCGCTGGCCCGCGCTCGGGAACAGAGAGACGAGCAAAAGGCTCCAGACACGGAACGGGAGGCGGCAGTGCCCCAAGATGACGCAGCGCAGAGAGGCGAGCTTGAGCGTGAGGAGGTAACCAACATGCGGGGCTTGGCTGGGAAAATAGTAAGCAGATGCGAGCAAAGCGTTGCCAAAACATATATCGATCAAGGGTGAATAATGAGGCCATTAATGAGGCATCACCATTCCACGGAAAACCCAGTTTGGGCACTTCTGCTGATGATGGCGCCGGTGGGCCTCTAGAACGAGCATCCAGATAGCAACGATTGACGCTGACAACTACAACGATCTGTTACGATCTTGTATCCCCGCGGTATACTGTCTGCGACTTGTGACGCTTCGCTTTGAGGCGCAGCTTATGAACGTTGTGAACCCATAGTATGGGACCTCTCGCGAGGAAGTAAGGGTCGGCTTTTTAGAGATCTGAGTCCAAGGAGATATTTTACGCCGTTGAAAAGGCGCCCGCCGTAGCAACAGAGTCTCCGCTTTACTCCGCTTACGTTACCTTGACTTGGTTAGTGGCTAGTAGTGCGTGAAGTTGGATCCTGCTTCCATTTCTACATATTTTTGTCTGTGGACCGCTCCAGTTCCTGGTCCGTGCCCCCCAGCCACAGGACGAACTTCAGCTTGTACGTGCTGACTGATACGAGTTGCCGTAGCAATGACGACCGAATGCGATGTGGTTGTCCAGGCCGAGGCTTTGGGTGATCTTGATTTACACATCAGACGTAGGGCCATCATTGCTAGGTGGAGATACAACGCGAAAAATGTGTCAAAATCGTGCTTCTCTGATCCAAGGTCCTCGGCGAGCTCCAATTTTAGGCGCTCAAAGTGCCCGTATTATGGTAGTAGAGGCGCCGTGGCAATCTCGATAAAGCGATCCTTTGTCCATGGCACCGAACTTGGCACAAGGCCTTTAAAGATCAGTGGAAGAAGCAACCGATTCCATCTGTCTCGCCATTCTAACTTGGTATCTTCTCCTCCCTACCCTCCCCTCTCAGCCGAGGCGCGTACTTCCGTCAGCGTTCATGGACCAGCAGGCATGCCAGAAACAAGGGTATGTGTAGCACGTCAGTTGGTTGACACCTTTGTTTCAATCTTACACGACATTGCTCAGATTACTGTTAGACAACGCCACCGCTCTCGCCGCTTACCGTTTGTTCTCGTTCTTGCCCAAAGAAATTAGTCTGATCCACAATAGTCATTCTGTTTTATGATTATTTCCTCACGTTACCTGAGGAGGTCGATCGTTTCTGGCTCCCCGGGTCACATAACTGGGCTTCAAGACTATTCCTGGCTACCCGCTACGGAGCGTTGCTTGGCCATGTTCCGTTAATTTACAGCTCTTATTTTGACCCATGCAATAGTAGTTCGGTAAGTCTGATTTATGTTCTCTCTCGTCATGTCTTATTCACATATCATAAGTCCAAGTGAGTCTGCCGCGAACCACAAACCGGACTACCAGCTGATTTCCACAGACGGGTACCGTTTTCAGCGTATCATGGCGGGCTGATGCTACTGCTTCACTTTATGTCAACAGGTGTGTTTTGTCGAGGCAAGCTCAGAAATGCACTCACGCACCCACGATTTTCAGTGCTTCTTATGATGAGGGTCTACGCTCTGTATTTGCGCAGCAAGTGGGTCCTGGCTATCTTAGTCCTTGAGACAGTAGCCGCGGAGGCTATTGGATGCGTAAGTGCTTCCTCCTTTGACAAGACGGTTTCATTTCATTCTTGGTAGTGGGTTGTCATAAGATTAATACCCGGCGGAATAATCAGCTCAGAAACACGGGAACTGTGAGTCCTTACCCAATCACCTTTGGCTGTTTCGGTTCATCACGAATGGCGTCCGATACTGGCCTTGTTAGCACTCGCAGTAAGTGCAGATTTCCTGACTTAATGGGATGCGTTTATGATTGGTTGTCTCAGTGCAAGCGGTGGCCTTCTCGGGGCTCCTTCTCATTGACACCACCGTCTTGGCTCTCACTGTGAACCGTTCGATACAACTATGGACGCGGAAAGAGCCATTTCTGCACCGCTTTCTTGTCGACGGTATGTCTATGGTACATGCATTGCTGCTCAGCGAACTGACCCTTCAATACCATAAGGTTTGCAGTATTATGGGTATGCGGCAGCTCTTTTTTGGAGATACATGAGCTGACCTCTCAACAGGGTAATATGGAACCTTAACCTTGCCAATATCCTCGTCCTACTGGTGTGTTGGGTCTACTTGTTCTATCTTCCGTCGATTGAAGTATAACTGTCATGCTTTTCTCCGAACTTCAGTTTGTCAACGTGAGCTCTCATTCTTATTTGATATCGGTTCTTCGTTCCAGTGCATTCCTAACGAATAAATTAGCCGGCATACAATTTTGCTATTCCTATCTTCACGAATGTGTAGGGCTTAGAGCTACCCGTGATCACCTGACGCTCACAATCAACACGTAGATTGTCGGTAGTGTTGGTCTCGAGGCTCATGATTAACTTGCGCGATCCAAAACTGAGCAAATCGATTGAAACCGACAAGCCGGACGCCACCACATATGCTGTATACTTGTCTACAGTCATGCAAGAAGATACTGTGTTCAAGTTCACTGACACAACTCAGGACGAGTCAAGGTAGTCAAAGGATGCTACTTCGGTCCCGTCTCCATCATGCTGATAATGTCCCTTAGGTGTTGAATTCTGTCTTGGAGAAGCGGTGAGAAAAAAAAATGTGGGAGTTGACGCGTCACCTGGAAGCTGGTCTTCACAACGGCGGACACTTTTTTAGGGATATAATATTTCAGGAAATAATTTAGGGCTTCTGGGGTGTACAAACAATGTTTATGTAGTATTATCGACTGGCGGGGTCACCAATCAGTGAGGCAGGTGAAGTGTTAAGGGTTTACTTGAGTCGGGATACTTCAAAGCGGAAAAGGGTACCAGTCTCTGAGGGCTCGAGTCGCAGATAGTGACGAAACCTGGGGTACCCCGCCGCCAAGACCAGGAGTCAGATGGTCACGGTTGTATTACAGCAATAGCATATGTAACTTTAGACACAGAACGCTCCCCTGACATGAGGAGTGCATAGAAACAAATGCCCGATGTCACAACTTGAACCTGAACCCCGTATGAAACTGAACTCCATATGTTTATGATGACAGCGCCTGACAGGGGTAAGATCAGCTGTGCTCCCAAATTTGTCATGCAAGGCTCGGCTCTTGATGGTTATAGGTAGGTTTTGATTCTACGTAGCTGAATCCCATCACTTACGATAAGCGCGTATCCTTCAGGTTCGTCGTGTAAGCAATCAAGGAACCAGCAACTAATACGGAAGCCAAGAACGATAAGCAGCAAATGCTGTCCTCAGTGTTCTAGTAGGACGTGTTGTCTGTGTCAACCTGGGGACGCATCAATTCTCTCTCTTGACATACTCAGCCATAGCACCCAGGGCAGAGTGTACACTACTAGCATCGAGATAAGAAAAAAATTGCCCCAAGTCGCAAAGAGTCGGAGTTTGAGTTAGGTTTGTCTAGTGGTGGTTCGCTCCGAGTCATTGTAATGTATTAGACACGCGGGTCAGGTAGACGCTGAAATGTGAAGTGCGGCTGGCGTCAGGGTTGTACGTACTTCTCTCGGGGGGCGGCCATGCGGCACGCTTGAGGCGCTTCTAGTAAACTACCTTGATTGCCGCAGGTGATCAGTGATGGCAAATCAACCTAGCGACGATACTATACCGCAGTTCTGAGGATCCGCATTGTACTTGGGCACGGTGAAGTAATCAAATCATGTCATGAAACGGGCCGGGGAAGGCTAGTGGCGGCCGACATCACACACAGCCGTTTATCGCACTTGATGCATTCGCGCGCCGCGTGCCAGTTGCCTGAGAAGACATCTAAAGACGAGTATGAATGTGCTCGGCGGAGTTGCGTGGTTGCCATGGGCCGTCTCTGCCGAACTTTCGAGTTTGTCGCATTGGCAACCCATAGACTATAAACAGTTTGTAGACCCGTGGCTGTGTTGGGGATTTCCTCCTCGGAAGTCGCGTACAGGGAAAACCCCTTCTATAAATCATCGCGGGCCAAACATCCAAAGCCTGTTATGCGGCGACAGCCACGCAGTGGAAGTCAAATGCCCGTCGGTTGGTTATGTTTAGGTAACCAGTTCGGGCAGCATTTCCGGGCACAAGCTGACTCGGACCCCGTTGCAACACGACTAAAGAACTGTTTCCATCATGCATGGGGCTCACTCCCGTGCTTCTACTTCTTGTCGCTAACACAACTTTGTGTGGTCACGTCTCATTGACACTTCGCGGGTAAAAGGAGGTCAAAGCAAAGTATTACGCAGCATAAGACAGTGACCTGTGTAACCTGACAACTCTCTCGGAAGCGCTAGGCCCGGCTCGGAGGACTCGGAGCCCGGGTTGGAGTAAGCGTGGCACCGAATCATACCGGCTATGGTTTTTTTTTCGACCAGTCTTCTGTCAATCTGTTTCGCCAATGACTTTTGATGTCTGGATGAGGTTCAAGTGCCTTAAACGACCCCTTTCGCAGATTGAGTTCCATTTTTAGGTATGTTGATTCCGACCAACGGGATCTCTAGGGAGGCGTGTGGTTCCGTATCCTGAGGTGCGCACCCTCGTTGTTTCGATAGTCGTAACGGTTTGTAGGTTGGCAACATACATGCAGAGTGCCCACATCCCTACGCCAACTGAACAGATCTGGCTGCTGGCTGAGAACCTCTGGCCAGACGAAACTGACTCCTGGCAACATCATACAAATAAATACATCTTAGGAATGGCTCTCATTAGGTCACTGCAGGTGGCCCTGTTCTCTGGTTCAGGTCACGGTGGAACCAGTATCTTTTCCCACCTTCTGTGTGTTGTGGATGGCGCTGAATGAGAGTTACCTTCTTTTAAGGGTTGTGATTTCTGCTGGGTGCTTTCTCAAATGGCGTCTTCTCGCTCTTCTCGGCCTGATTAATAGCGACGTAGCTGAGGCGACAACCTGTTCTCTCAGCTCAGCCCGTGCCCGCGTTGTTGCCGGAGATTCCCCCTGGAATTGTCAGTCCAAGACTTTGACGGCACAACTCGACTCCACTCAGCACGGAACTAATGTACCATTCTCCATGTCCACTTGTACCGTGCATGTGTCATAAAACCATGTCCATGATCTGAATGATCAACAGCGATCCATAGCTCATCTGCTCTATGACCAGTTGAAATCCTTCAAGACCTTCTCGGTCGTCTCCCATAGCTCCTTCGCTAAATCCTCCTTTCTTGCATCCTCACTCATCTCTTCAATTGTACCATACGGCACCAGATACTTACCCTTGAACTTGTCACGCTCCTCAGAAACCTGACGCGAGGCAGCCGCCCAAGCAGGGGTGTAACCACCGTCGTGTGGGGAAATGAAGAAGAGGGAGAAACCCCAATTGACGAGCCTTCCAAGGGTCATGGAGGTGAAAATCTTGACGTTTCCCTCTGTTTCGTCCAGGACAGTGACAGCAGAGTTATTATGCACGCTCACCACATTTCAGGGACGAGAAGAGTGCGCACCTGACATGACACTGCCTGGGTGTACGGACATTGCTGTGATGCGAGTCTTCTTTGCGTCAAACCGGCGTTGCAGCTCGTTCGTCCAGAGTACATTGGCAAGTTTTGTATACGCTGTACAGGCACCATTATTCTGCCTCAGCGGACGGCTATTGATGCAAGTTGGAAAAAGAGCCGCTTACCGTAAATATTCAGCTTTGGCTTCCACGTTCCCGAAAAGTCGTTGTTGAAGGCTTCTAAGCTATCATACCGTGGATTTGGCACCCACCGGTGGGCGAGTGAAGATACCTGTTTCTGTCGGTTGAGGCGGTCCGCTATCCATACCAGTAGCACATACGTTGACAATCCGCACATCCGATCCTGACTCTGATGCAGTCTTCTCCATTACCGGCAGAAGCGTCTTTGTGAACAAGAAGGGGCTAATGTGGCTATGTCACGGGGGAGTAAGTACAGATTCTTCAGAGTAAGATGCCGGCGTACTTTATGACCATGCTGTCCGAAATATCATCAGTTGTCCTTCCATACTCGCTCATAAGTCTAATACAAAATGTGTCAACACGCAATTCTGTGGTGGAAGATCTGGGAACCGTCGCACTTTGCGGCATTATTCACTGTAGCATTAACAGCACCGCCGGGGGGAGGGTTAAAATGAAAGTCTGACATCCCACAATCGGGTCGTCACGCACCAAGTATGTCCAATCGATCTTCCCTCTTAACAAACCACTCCGCAGCCGCCTTCGCCTTATGCGGCTCCGTCAGGTCAATCGGGAGCCAGACGAGTTCTCCAGGGTGCTCTCCCATCCCCTCCTGTTCCATCCGCGTAATTGCGCTTGTCGCCTTTTCTTCGCTCCTTGCGGCGAGGTACACCTTGGCACCGAGTCTTACGAGATGGAGTGCGATATACAGGCCAATTCCCGAACTTAGCTCCCAAGAAGTTGATGGTCAACACCTGCACGAAGCAAAGCAGTGCCTGTCTGGGAAACGACCCACTTTGCACCAGTGACGATGGCTACTCGGCCATGCAAATCGAGCAGGTCTCTCTCTGGGCAGATTTTTGACGCAGAGCTGCCCATAGTTGTGATAGCCTACTACGAGTGGGCGTAAAGTAGGAATTCGTGTCGCAACGTTGTAGGGGAGAGGTTTTATGTTATCTACGGAAAGTACTCGGGAGACCGGAGTGATTCGCGTCGGAATTGAGCCGAACAGAAAAAGTCAAACGATAAGCGACTCTCTTCCATGAATGGATTGGCTTATTGGGGATGGGGTTTATTGATAACTGCATATGGTTAGGTTCATGTCTACGTACAGTATTCGGAAACTTTTGCTCGGTTGTTCAGTATTACGGTACTGATCATGATAACATCATGACTCGGACGTTACTGCCATGCCACTTCGACAGCCCGCTATAGTTCACAGTGCTTAGCCCATACCCACCATGAGTAATCAGAGAGTGTGGGTCACGACAGAGCACCTCTTCTGCTGCATATGTTCTTGCCAGTGGCAGTATGTACTAAAATCATGTATTTGGAGATATACAATATAGCCTAGTTCAAACTACTAGTGACATACCTCATAGCTGCCGACTCGGAGCCTACTGTAGCTTTTCGATTACTTGATTTCATAAACCCATTGAATGATTGAGATTCGGTGATATATGGGATTTTCCTGGTAACTAAGTCGATGGATCCCAAAAACCTGTATGGGTTACGACGAGTCAACGAGACATATGAAGACGCTGGAAGACCATGTATCGATTTTTGTGTGGTCGGCGACGTTAACATTTTCAATAACCAGCCCTAAAATTGATGGGTACAACGACATGGCTATAATGTGATGGCAGAATTCGACTTTCCAGTGACAAACAACTTTTTACAGTGTGATGTGTATGAGGGAAGGCCATAGTTGTAACAAGGCAACGCAGTACAGGAGAGGTAAAAACTAGGTGGCGACAAACAGACAATGAATTTGGGTTGTTGAAATGACTGGCGTACGGGAATAGAAAGAGCGATCATATGTTGAACGATGCTGATAGAATCCGTAAAGAGTATGTGGATGACGACTACAGCGAGGCATGGGCCGTCCACGGAGAACAGTGTACAACTAAACAATTACAGTAATTGCAGAGCTTCGAACGTGCGAGCTAGACCATGCGTTAAAAATCTTGTGGACTTGGCAAAAGACAGTGTGCATGTCGATGAAAACCAAAGACGACGACAACCGAGCAAAAAGGAGCGAAGAAGCAACCCCAGACGTTTCATCCACTTCCAGAGCGGATCTTTGTACCGATGTCAAATGATGTCACTTCATGAGCCATGGTCGGATCGGTCTTGTCAGCTCCATGTTCTTCATTGTATGCACCGAAGCTGTCGCCGGGGTGGGAAACGATCCGAAGAAGGGGGTAGACGGGCTTAGTGTGGATGGTGTGCGTGAGGATGCGGGTGACGATGAGTTATACGTGAGCGCTGGGGAAGGTATGAGGAATGGTGAATCGGCAACTGAATTATGAGGATGCATCAGCTTGACGTCGGTATCTATCTCGCGATTGATAGGTTGTTCTGTCGGAGCCCCACCGATGTTAAGCTTCCCTACATGACTTCGATCCCCGATCCCAGCGCCTGGCGGAAGAGTGGGAGAAAGGATGCCGTTCAACCGCAAGCTGACGGCTCCTGTGTTGTGGGTGGCATTCGTAGCACCGACAGTAAAGTGTGGAGGTAGAGTTGTCGAGCGCATATGGGCCGCCAGATTCTGCTGTTCCTCGCGCCGAGTCGAGACCGCAGATCGGCGCTATCAGAGACCAAATCCAGTGAATTAGACGGGTAAACGGCGGAGTCCTTGTCGGCGATGAGACTTGGGTCGTTATTCTTTAGTCCAATGTCTTTGGATGCAAGACCAAGAATTCTAGAATTAATTGCATTGGTGGTTCCATGTGGCTGCTGTTGACAAGACGGGAACGCAAGGTGTTGAGAACTGTGCGACATGCTGGCTTGATAGTCGTCGACCACTTCGGTGGGCAACAAGTCGACTGACAGACGGGAGGATAACACTGAATTATAGCCGTGAGGTTGATCGAGACGAGGTGCCGATCCGCGAGGAATAAACTCTTTGGCAGGGAGTGCAGATCGCAGGCTGAGATTGTTCAGGGACCGTGGGAGCTCCTCAGCTTGATCGGAATGAAGAGACCGAGTCTGCATGGGACCTCCTGGTAGTGGGCTGTTACCCTGAGAACCGAAGAAGGCTCGCTTGTGCGCATCGATTTCTGCGTGGAGGCGTGCCTGAAGGATGAGCTGTTGCTCGAGCGGTGTAAAACCATTAGCACCCGCGGCACGAGAAAGTGCGGAGAGGTCGATGTCGCTTCCCAAAGAAATAGGAAGCTCGGCAGGAGACTGCGAGTCGGTGCGCCCGTGAAGACGAGCAGGGACGGTACGCGAGGTCGTCGACAGGTTGTTTTCAGGTTCCGACTGCCCCAGCGACACAATGGGATGGGGAGGAAGCCTGCTGTGTTGATGATACTGCACTCCAGGGATGTCATGGACGTCGGCTTGGGACTGAGCGGACACGAGGCGACGCTGATCTGGGAGGTTGTTGGGATGATGCGGCGCACGGAGGTGACCTTGCATTTGTTGCCCCGCAAGTTGAGTAGAGCGGCCTGGGCATCGTAAGGCGCGCAGGTGAAGAATCGTCTCCGCGGCCCGATCGTTCGGAGCGCTGAAGATTATAGTATCAAGTAATGGAGAAAACGACACATAAACACGTACACGCAGCTCTCGTTGCTCGGCAGAGTCTGCGAAGCGTACCGAATTCGGCTCCCAGGATCATTCACCCTCTGACATACGCCCATGAAGACGCTTGACGATCTCTTCACATGCAGCGCGCGTCTCTAGCCTATAATTGGTCAAATGGCAGATAGCCTGAACAGGCGAACGGCGAACCTAACAAAGCGATAGTTTCTAGGGGGATGGCTCAGCCTTGTCTGGAAGAATCGGCTACTCTTGATCGAGTAAGGGGTGACTAAAGCAGTCATAGTCTAGGTTATTGAAGAAACATGATTGAATGACGATAAAATGATCAAAGATGATAGATACACACTGTTTCGTCAATGTTCAAGGAAGGCCTTCGATGTAGAGGTTTGTACTAGTCTCGTCCTTCAGCCGTTCCATTCGTGACTTGAAGGAATCGCCATCTATTCCTGACAAGTGGGAGACTGGGGAAGCTGTGTTCCAGAGGATGTAATGGATGCATAGCGAGTGCCTGGGATAGGTGGAAGTTCTAAAGTGTAATATGATTGGGGGCCCCGAAGTGCAACATCAGGAGAAACTAGTACCTTGCAGAAAGACGGGTGGATGTTCCTACACCGTCGAAGGGCTTCGATACACTTTTCCGCGCTCTCAATCGTTTCAAATCTATGAAGACTATAAGGCGAAGTAACCTAGAGTGAGCACTCGACTAGACGCACAGAACAAAACCGTAACCGCTAATAAAGATCCCTCAACAAATGCAAGGGTGAGAATGATGATACACGTACGAGGGACGATCGCTCACGTGGCGGGTGAATGTCCGTACGCTAACAACACCACCGAAGTCCTTTGTAAGCGCGTAAAGTTGTTCCTCTGGGAAATTGGGGGGAAGGCCGTTGATATAAACGTTAGGGATGCGCGACTCGTTAGGCTCTGCTTTAGTTACAGCGGGTACACAAGGAGGTTCAGGATCAACTTGAACGCTGGGAACCGAATGAGATAGAGTGGCTGGTGGCGTTGGTGGGTGGGCAGCCTCTGAAACACTGGCTACTGGAGAACTGGACGGTATGGTTGTGTAGAAGTGGCATTTGCGCCAGACGGTCTAGGAGGCGAAATTGGAGGCTGAGGAGGGCTGGAGGAAGGCAGAGAGCGGGGAGAGGAACGCGGGTGAGAGACGGGGATAGAAGGATGCGATTGGAGGTAGGGGTTGAGGGTGTTGGAGGCTCTATAGTGGGCATAGGCAGACAAAGGATGATCTCTGCGTCCTAGAAGGATGTAGCGCGCGAGGTTGGGTGGAGAAGGGTATTGAAGAATGTGAAGAGAATAGGATTATATGCTGCAGATGTGGGGAGAGAAGGAGGGGGGGATAACAGAATGGGAGAGACATTGGTACTTATAACGGGAGGACGGCCGGGAAAAGAACGATGAATCGATGAACGGTTACATTACACGGTCCGCGGATGTCGAAACATGTGTTATCAAGAAGACTCATTTTGGGATGTTTGATCCACTTCTGGCACAGTCACCCTTCAACAGAAGCACGTTGCACGTCAAATATCAGCGTCAAGAAAGGCTAAATCTTTACCACACTCGTCTTTATGCATAAAGGAAGCATCTTGGCTTTGATCGTCTCCTCGCGCGGACGTTAAAGCTAGCTGATCGATTGGTTGACGATCGGGGGGTAGCATCCTTTGTCCCCGGAGCTTTCACGGTTGTGACTCCAAGTTGGGTAATTACTCTCGTTCGGAAAGGACCCGACGTCGCAGAGGTTAATACCGAGTAAGCAAAAGGGAACACCAATCGTTCCACGTTTGACACGAAAAGTTTGTTGACAGTTTGTCTATCAATAAAAGGCACGTGAATGAAATCTGTCTGTTATGGCAGGCCAAACGCGCCTCCTATTTCAGGAATGTTTTTTTTGTGGGTCCATATTGACATATACCGTTTCCAGTGTAGGTCCATGTTACACTCTCGCAGGTCCCCTTCGTTTCCTTTCAACCCCTCGAGTACGCCACTTGACACTGTTCTTCGCGAAAGGACGCGGGAGCGAATAAAAACCATGACTTGGGTCATTCTCGAACTCCCCCACCTTTTCTACCCTCCTTTATACATTTCTAACAAATAACAAATATCAATTACGCGATGCATTCAGTTCGCACTCTTCTCGGCATCGCACGCTTACCTACATCCATTCCTTCCGCCGATCGCGAGGCCCAGCGTCAGCTTGCTTCCCGCGCAGAGCTTCGAACGTCTATTTATCTTCCTCAGTCCCCTCCTCTTCGCACTTGTGCCCGGGGCACGATTGCTTCCCTTCCTTTTGATTCGACACTCAGCCGCTCGGCTGTAGATGCTTACTTTGACACCATTCCTTCTAATCTTTCCCGTGGCACAATTTTATCCCGCCACGACCTACCCCCGCTATCTAGCACACTTTCACCTACTCATGACTATCCTCCCTTGGTATCCCTCACTATTCTGGAGGATGAGGTGGATCTTCCGTCTTATTCTGAGCATATCGGTCCTTGCGATGACGGCAAACCCTTTCTTCTTGCGCAATTTTTGTTCAAGTATGGATTCTGTTAGTCATCTCTCTCCGCTGTCAGGACATTTGAATTTAATTTTCATCGCACAGTTTTTCCGCCGTTCTGGTTTGTTTCGCTCATCATATTGATCGTTTCCCTCTCCCAAATTGGGAGCCTCACAAATCTGAGGCTGACCGTGCTTCTCTGCTACAACGTATCCGCGTTGCGGAACTAATGTGGGCACGCTGCAGCCTCTGCGCGCCAGCGTTCTGTTGTGCCTCATCGTGATCACAGTTGTGGTTGTCCTGGCTGTCAAGCACGTCTGATGAACCTGGATGATCCACCGTTGTGGCCTCAAATCTATATACCCTTACACTTCAAGTTTCCCTCGTTTAACATTTCATCTTTGTAACCTCATATGCACGCTCCCTACCACTCACTCACATCACGAAAGTTTAACGTTAACAATGACACTCTACAATGTAGTCTAGCTGCAATGGTGTATATTAGTTTGCCGCCAGACTAACCTTTGGATTAATTGAACTTCTATGCACCATGGCGTGATTTCGGAGATTTGAGCATTAAAGGCCATAACAGAGACAAAATTCAATCAGCCGTCAAAAATGCTCAAACTTCGGTACAGTACTACTGTTTTTGTAAGGCATCACGTGAATCAGGCACCGATCCTCTCCTGCTCCTCGCCATAACTTAGAACTCTATAGCGTGAGGTGAATTTGATGATAGACACTGTTGACGCGTTATGTTAACAAGCTTCGATCGAGTGCATGGTGGACATTATCGAATTCATGATTGCAAGCATTTGCTCCCATCAGGAAATTGTGCAAAAGATTTTTCACTTTTTCAAGCAGAACTAAATTAAAAAAAAATTCCCTTTTTTGTGCTATGGAATGCCTGTAAATCCAACTTCCAGCTTTTTTTCAACTGTTTTTTTACCATTTTTTGAAAATACAGCAGAAAGCAACTTTTGGGATTTCTAGGTTACTTTTATCCTTTTTGCGACTTTGTATCCTTTTTTTGGCTTGCTCAAGCTCGCACAAGTTTTACGCAGGTTTCCTGCCTCGACTCGGAAGGGCCGCGGAAATGGCCGTTTTGGTTTAATAGTGAATGACTTCTTGTGCCGTAGTTCTCAAGGCTCGCGCACGTGTACATAAACAGATACTAAGCGAGCCACGCCATTGGACGATTAATGCGTTGGGTGCAATCCAGACGACAACACGGGACTGACTTTCCCAGCGATGAAAGAACATGTGAGGAATGTTCAACGTCGAACGCGGGGTAAGATGATAGATAACGCAAAAAGTTAGGGTACTAGTAACATGATCAAGAAAGAGAGAACGTGATACTATAAGTGCAATCGACCTGGGTTCGTAGAAGCCCTCCGGAGAACTATGACATCCAGGACATAATTTCCTTCCACAATCGGATGAAAGCCCACCACAGATGAGCGTCAAGTGAAATGTTAGACACCATAAAATTGAGGTCATAGTACAATGAAAGGGAGAACGTGGGACAATGATATGATCCGTTGGTTTTCGGAGAGGGAACCCAGTCGCTCAGGAGAAACTGTTCTCCTCCAGCTGAAGTTCGCGTTGTTCTTGTGTGAGCGCACACGGACGACAACACAAGACGGTCGAGCAGTCACTACCGCCAGTGCCACGAATGTTATAACGTTTGCGGATGTCGGCGCGATTGCCCATCTGGGCGCTTGGTGAGATGACCTACTCGCGATTTATCGTTATTACAACTGAACGTACCTGCAGCACCCAGCAGAGGCTAGGAAAAGGTAGAGATATGCAACAGTAAAAGCAGCAATCTTCATTGAAGTTTTGACCCCCACCCTGTAGAGGAGTACCTCGATGCTGCAGATGACGGAGACGCTGCTTGTTCTGACTATAAACGACGCAGGGAAGCCAGGTAGCCCGACAGCCTGGGGGCAGAAGCTAGGTCAGCCGTTAACAGTAGACGTAGATCCGATTAGTTACGCACAAAGTCCCCAATCCGAGAAGCAGTCGAACAAATCATAGCTCCAGTCACGTAATCCATCCGCTCCAGTCTCGCGATTCAGGGCATTTTTGTTACCCCCTTCAACCATCGGACGAACGCCCTGAGAAATAAGAAAGCGCAAGTAAGTTGAAGTATACCGTGCTCGAGAAAAATCGGTGAATACAGACCTGAGGCTGGGTATTGATCAGTTCCTTCTTGGAATCCGCTGAACCTGACATGCAGACGAAGAGGGGTAAAGGGTAAATGTCGGGTGTGGTAACCGGAAAACAAAAGGTCCGAAAGTTAAGTTCCTTATATGCGGGCAGCCACAGACAGATCGGCGCGAGACGCGCGTATTATATTGTCAGTTACGGGGAGACCCCTGATTACAGTACACTCGGCATTGAGACAAGAAAGCAGAATTCATCGCTTTCAGCTTTACGGCATCACGACCTGACCAACGGGTAGCGCCGGCCAAGGCTTGACGAGGACAGAACTCCGTAAGGTTCTGACCGTATGTAGTACGTAGCACACCAGGTGGCGCAAGAATTCTGTACTATTTTGCAAATTGTCCATACAGACGTCACCAAGATGAATGCAAAGCGAATGCGGGCTAAACCGAGGATGGGTAGTCGTGGTGCTGGACCGCTCCACCGAACTTGATGGGAGAGTTGTGCACTCGAGTGAGGATACCTGAACGAGCGGCTGATCCCTAAGATGCGTCCGAATATTTTTTCTTAAAGGGGCCGATCATATGATGCCTTGACTATACCTGGAATGGTGTTATGAAAAAACACGTTTCCGTTGGTTTCCCGACTCGTCCTCAGCTCTTTTACGATTCATTCCCATGCTTTGTGGACTAGGGTTGACGGCGTCTGGGCGCAGACTTACTTGAGCGTCAACTGACGAGGCACACCGTCTTTCCCGGAATTATAATTATTATCGTACTTCTTATCTATGGCAGACCTGTTCCCTATCGCGGCCTTGCGCACACCGTTCCGGGTCATCTTGGTGCTTGTCCCATCGCACCATCCTATGCTATGTCGTTGAGCACCGTAGGAGTACCTGAAGAGACGACTATGACATTTGTCCATCAGATCCGGGTGCATCGCGCTCATCAAAAACTAGGGTGTTTCAGAACAGAAGACTCTCCCATTCTGCGATACTGCACCTGCGCGCGGTACTAACCTCCTTTGTGCTCACTCCGTTTTCCTCGCTCAATTCTTGTTCAATCACCACAAACTTTAGTATCTAGTACCATGTATGACCATTTTTTCTGATAGAAAATAGTGCTGTGTAGTGAAATGAAAAACAGCATGTTTGTCACGCCCTGTGTCGGAGTATATAATATTACCAAAATGGCAAGCTAAGAAATCTCGCGATCTATTTCAGGGCTAACCAAACGGAGTCTGAAATATATAACGTGTGATATAGCGTGAGTGAGCGCAAAGAGGGTTCCTGAGCACAGAGGTGCCACGAGTGTGCCACGCCAATAGTGTATTTTTTGTCTGGCGAACAACAACCGAGTTGCGAACTCATTTGCTCTAGCCAGTGCGCGCGCGATCGATTCAGAACACATTTTTATATTATGCTCCCAAAAGTTTCATAGTATGACTTCCGGCGCTTCCCACACACCTCTACCCCGTGCCCGAGGCCTCAGGCGACATCTTTCAGGGTTGCTCGCCGAGCATGTCCGAGGCGCTCAGGGGGGCATCATGATCGATGACTCCTCGATGACTTCCTTGTCGACAGAGAGGACCTGAGGTTGTACAGTATTGATGCTGTTTTTAGTTTGGAAAGAAGGCACGGGCATGAGTTAGCAGATACTCCTGATGTCAACCTGAACACCGTGGAGCATTGGGGGCAGGTGGACAAGGACCACGTTGAAAGGCGCTCTTTAGGCATGCATGAAACCCAGCTCACACGAGGAATGACGAGCGACGTCTGAAGGATGTGGCGCATCTCTAGGCGCGTGGTCCTTGCTTCCGCCGAGAACGAGACCGTTTCAGAGCGTTTTGGTTCTAGATTCAACCTAACGGTTAGTGCCATACCATTCTCATTTTATCTGTCCTCATTCCGCCGTCTTCGGCGCTCCTGCAATGCACTGGCGCGCCACGAGTTGTACGCTCTGCAGGCTACGGTCTTGTGAGGCCATCTCTTTACGCCTCGAAACTAGCGGTGCTGCACGGATGCCTCCAGATTCGTAGAACCACGTAACCAATGTCCATAAGTACCGGTACAATGTTTTAGGACCTCCGAACTGTGCAGCAGAAGGAGTGGCGAGGCATCGACAAGTATCCACCGTGCCCGGACTCGCCCGGACGCCACATGGCATACTGATCATTATGCAGTCCATCGCTGCGGTGGGTCCCGGCACACGGAAAGACGAAAAGAGAAGGCCTGCTGCGGGAATCACGTGCTTACTGCGGGGTTGGAGAATCCTTGCCAAAAAAAGCTGGGTTCTTGGATTTTCGCGGCCGTAAGCTGTGCGCAGCAGCACTGGCTGCTAACGATACAATTAATAGCTTATAGGGAGGGCGGTCACTCACCTCTTTTTCATTCCTACCATGATCATCCCAGAATCTGAAATGAAATCCCCTTCCAAGGCATCTGATGCTGTCGAGCATCTACCTTCAAGTTACCCTGACCAGGTGAAATTAAAAAATCGATAATAGATCTAGCCTCTTGGCGCTCACAAGGGCCTCTTTTACAGGACCCTCCACCATACAGCCCCGTCGGGAAAGAACCGTCTATAAACTCTACGCGACCTTCAATTCTCCCTCCAGACCTTGCGCCGACGAATTATCTTCATATCAAGGAGAAGAATGGCCAGGTGAAGCAAAAAATTCTCCTCGATTTAGACGTACCTCGACCGCCGGCATCTGCTCTACCAACTGAGGTAGATGGTCCGGACCTGTCCCATGTTAACATCTACTCGCACAACGGCTCTGTCAGCGGAGAGGTCTGGGTATACCGCGCAAAGCCACAGGATACCCCTGCGCGTGAACGCGTGCGCCTGCATTTCGGGAGTCACAACGGTGCTGTCAAAGCTCAAGTGGTGCGTATCTCGTGGGGGGATTCGTTTGGTTGCATCTCTCTCAACTACTGACCCCCTCCCCACCCGCAGCACCTTCATCCGGCGATGGTCGAGCCTCGCCCGTTCTTGAGCGTCGACGTAAGAGCACATAATGGCTCAATTTCGATTTCGATACCGCGATCTTTTCGTGGGCAACTTACGCTTCACACCGACAATGGCTGTGTGCAGCTCTCATCTGCGCTTGCACCTCGCGCCGCAGCGCTGTCTAACGTTGACGGGACTCGTACCTTCTTCGTCGGTGAACGACCTAGCGGTGGCAAGTGGCACACCGGTGCAGGTAGAGATGACGAAGAAGTTGATGAGGTCATGGGTTGGTCCAAGAACGGGTCTGTGAGGGTATCATACGATGACGAAGATAAAGGTGGACTCTTGAGCTCGCTCTTCAAGGCTATGGGTTTTTGATAGCTAGACTTTTCACTTCTTAACTTGGTACCCTTTGTTATCGTCAGTCCCTTGCAATCGCTTGCGCGTCATACTCATGTTCCCCCTATCTACAGTGTGAAAAATACACCTTGGAGGATCGCACTAGCGGTGAACTAATTTTGGGGGTGGGCACAGCGCTTCGCCCAACAATTTGTGGATCCACATCGTAAAGTCAGGTTGGCGGCGTTGGCCCCACGTTTTGTTGGCCCCACTGCACGTGCATCAAATCAGTCCCGACCATCGATAAGATCACGTCAACGTGGCCTAATTGGTACAGGAACAGACTTCGGTCATTCTTCTACTCCTAGTTCATACATCGCACAAGTAACTAACAAATATTTGACACTCCAACATAGAAACGTTAGCGTTGTTTAACAAGTGCCCGAGCCCGAGATGATAATTTTGGTCTTGGGCGTGCCAGATTGAGAGCCTTGCGACTCGATCACTTTGACGAGCTCCATACCCTGGATAACCTCGCCTGATGACCAAGTCAGACGTATTGGTAAACAGCAAACGCAAAAGTGGCACTCACCGAAAACGACATGTTTTCCATCGAGCCAGGACGTCACCACTGTGGTGATGAAGAACTGAGAGCCATTGGTATTGGGGCCAGCATTAGCCATGGAGAGAAGGCCAGGCTTGGTGTGGCAAATTTTAAAGTTTTCATCTGAACAGATAAATTATTGTTCCCTGCCAAAATGGAGCCTTTGGAACACTTACCAGCGAATTTCTCGCCGTAGATCGACTTGCCGCCCGTACCATTACCACGTGTGAAATCACCACCCTGCAACATGAACTGAGGGATCACACGGTGGAATCCAGATCCCTGGTAGCCAAAACCATTTTGGCCCGTGCAGAGCTCCCGGAAATTTCTCGCGGTGTTGGGGACGACGTTGTCATATAACTGGAAAATGATTCTACCAGCTGGCTGGCCCCCGATTGTCACATCAAACTAGGGATAAGAACCAAGAAAAATGAGCACCGTAACAAATAAATTTGAAATGTGAGATAGTCATACGTAAACGTTGGACATGGATGCTTGGTACAAGGATAATCGGGATCAAGGATGATGGAGTAGATTAACCGTAAAACCAGGCAATATAAGCACAACCGGCTTTTACCGAATCGGAGAACGGAGAGCTATCATGTTATAGTCATGTGATCACAGATCGTACCCGAGTTCTAGACCACCAACCTAGAGTGTCCTCGGTGTACACATTCTCCAAGAGGATGGAGATGGGGATAGTTCCCATCATCCAAGATAGACATGAATATCTTCTAATAGGAAAACTATGGTTGATCATGGGCGGGCACGGAGATCGCCATCCGCCATGGCCGTGCAATTTCCCAAGAACAGATTCTTCATCTATCCAATTAATAAGTTACTCACCTTTTTCAGACAGGGCTTGACAGAACTTGACGCATTCGCTCATGGACATGCCGCTACTAGCTTCATTGGGCACATAGCGTCACTGCACTGGTCCCTCTTGTTGTCCATTCAATTTCTCAGACAGTTTGCGAAAGATTAATGTCCTGCACCGATACCTCTTCCTACTCTTTCACCCTTCTCTTTAGTATATCCTTGGTACGGTACCATATCTGTCTCATGATGACTGGTGCGGTGGCGGCACCTTTCCGTAACGGCCCGCGGCATCCGGTTCTCATCAACTGTCGTTGGATCGCCATGGAGTGACTGATTGCGCAACTGATGGTTATCTGGAAGCGGCACCACGATGCCTTGACAATACTCTCAGGTTGCTAGTGACCACCAACTGCCACACAGTTGGTCGCGATACGTGAACTCGGAGACTGCACGACGTCCCTGACAGTTACGTGCACAAGTCGCGGCGTCTATCTCCATCAGTCATGTACAACATTATAAGGTCCAATGTACACGGCTCGACTTGACACTCTCACCCACTGCCATTTTATTCTTCGCTCCAGCGACCGACAAAAAATTTGGGACAGCCGCTTCCGATGCCCTTGCACCACTTGAGTGACATGTATGGACACTCATATGTTGCCATGGCTCTTAGACTGACGGAGGATTTTTTTCACCAGCTCCACGCATGCTTATGTATCATTTGCTTCAATCTGTGAGTCTGTGAGTCTGTACCGTAACGCCTCTTGAATAAAGACCGTTGTCACTATAGCCATTCTCATTTATGATCATATCTTGACCTTTTCTGCCGAAGTATCTCACATCTGGCCTCAACCACTCTCGATTCATACGGTTCTATTTTTTCTAAATCGCTATGTGGGCCTCGTTACGAACACCGGGGCGTCTGCGCTTGTTTTTTTCAGTACGAACACAACAGTGGAGGTAAGACGACACTCAAGTTTATAAATACTCCCACCCCATTTTCCCTGAAAAATCATTCTTCTCTAGAAGTCAGTCGTATAACATAACAATCGTCGATATGAGACTGAGATCTTGTTTGTCTATTAGTTGCAGATCCATCACTCATGCCCACCAGGTTTTTGTGGTTCTGAGCCAGTTCATTGTTGCCGGTGCGAGTTCCGCATCGCCCCCCCAGAGGACGTCCGAGGAACAGCTAATTTCTTTTCCAGGAATTCTCCTTTCACGCATTTTTGCTCTGTACTATATTTCCCGCATCATCAGAATAGGGGCCTTCAGCCTCGGTGTTGTATTGGCAGCTGTCATCAGTGTAAGCCTGTCCTTCATACCCGCGTGAAACTTCTCCCCTCTGACCGTCCATGTGTCAAAAGTGGGCTCTGGCTGGCCAGAAACGTAACCTCATACACGGCGTACCTGGATGTCTTATCTCTATTCCACAGAGAACGTACGTACCTAGTCTCTTGCTATAATACCGACGAGCAGAACGTCGTTCTCATACCCCTCTGAACAGCGCCGTCCGTAAGTATCGTAGTTCGTCGCGGGTAAAACAAACTTCAAGATATACATACACAGATCTCGCGACCGCATGGGAGGCTCAGGCACTGTTTGATGCTGTAGTCTTCACTCTGACGGTCATGAGGACTGTCAAGATGCGTAAGACACTCAACACTACAATTGGCCCCAAGGGGACGGGACTATTAGATATATTACTACGAGACGGTAACTAGGCTCGAACCACGTGGCACATAAAGCAAGAACAGCACTAATACTCATCTATACTAGGTGCTCTTTACTTTGCGTAAGTACCACTTGATGCGAGGGAGGTTGCCTTGCCATCGGAGTTTAACCTCAATAATCGGTGTCGTAGCATCCTGGGCCTTACGGTTCTCACAAACATTTTGGCTATCTATGTGTGTTCTGCATTCCCCCAAAGCCATACCCTTTCAGAATCTAACTTTGTGTACCCTAGTTCCTCAGGGTAAGACCTTGGCACCATATTCACATCCTGTCTATCGTATTCAATCTGACCGGGTTATATGAATTCAGCCCACGCTGAAAAATATTTTTATACATCCCGTCAATTGGTCTGTAACTTTTCAAAAACACGTCACATAAATTTTGAAAAATACTTATACACTACGTTTGACCAGTATCTCAGTGACCTTGTGCTCACGTCTCGTTCTTAATTTATACGAGGCTGCAACCCCTGACAATTCCATATCAAGTTCTTCCCCCGACCCAGCCACAACCTGCGTCCTCACCACACGCATCGAGCTCGGCCGTGCCATTTCCCAAGAACAGATCCTTCATCTATCCAATTAATAAGTTACTCAGACTGTACTATATCACCTTTGTCAGACAGGGCTTGACAGAACTTGATGCATTCGCTCATGGACCTTTTGTTGTCCATTCAATTTCTCAGACAGTTTGCGAAAGATTAATGCCCTGCGCCGATATCTCTTCCTGCTCTTTCACACTAACCCTTCTCTTTAGTATATCCTTGGTACGGTACCATATCTGTCTCATGATGGCTGGTGCGGTGGCGGCACCTTTCCGTAACGGCCCGCGGCATCCGGTTCTCATCAACTGTCGTCGGATCGCCATGGAGTGACTGATTGCGCAACTGATGGTTATCTGGGAGCAGCACCACGATGCCTTGACAACACTCCCAGGTTGCTAGTGACCACCAACTGACATACAGTTGGTCGCGATACGTCAACTCGGAGACTGCACCACGTCCTTGACAGTTACGTGCACAAGTCGCGGGGTCCATCTCCATCAGTCATGTACAACATTATAAGGTCCAATGTACACGGCTTGACTTGACGCTCTCACCCACTGCCATTTTATTCTTCGCTCCAGCGACCGACAAAAAAAATTGGGACAGCCGCTTCCGATGTCCTTGGACCACTTGAGTGACATGTATGGACACTCATATGTTTACTATGGCTCTTAGACTGACGGAGGATTTTTTCACCAGCTCCACGCAGACTTATGTACAATTTGCTTCAATCTGTGAGTCTGTGAGTCTGTACCGTAACTCCTTCTGAATAAAGGCTGTTGTCACTATAGCCATTCTCGTTTATGATCATATCTTGACCTTTTCTGCCGAAGTATCTCACATCTGGCCTCAACCATTCTCGAGTCATACGGTTCTATTTTTTCTAAATCGCTATGTGGGCCTCGTTTCGAACACCGGGGCGTCTGTGCTTGTTTTTCTCAGTACGAACACAACAGAGGAGGTAAGACGACACTCAAGTTTATAAATTCTCCCACCCCATCCAGCAAAATCATTCTTCTCTAGAAGTCAGTCATATAACATAACAATCGTCGATATGAGACTGAGATCTTGTTTGTCTATTAGTTGCAGATCCGTCACTCATACCCACGAGGTTTTGGTGATTCTGAGCCAGTTCATTATTGCCGGTGCGACTTCCCCATCTCCCCCCCAGGGGACGTCCGAGGAACAGCTAATTTCTTTTCCAGGAATTCTCCTTTCACGTATTTTTGCTCTGTACTATATTTCCCGCAGCATCAGAATAGGGGCCTTCAGCCTCGGTGTTGTATTGGCAGCTGTCCTCAGTGTAAGCCTGTCCTTCATATTCGCGTGAAACTTCTCGCCTCTAACCGTCCATGTGTCAAAGTGGGCTCTGGCTGGCCAGAAACGTATCCTCATACACGGCGTACCTGGCTGTTTTCTCTCGATTCCACAGAGAACGTACGTACCTAGTCTCTTGCTATAATACCGAG
>WTXI01000425.1:0-27054 GCA_022376515.1 Lactifluus volemus
TGCTGTACATTTTCATTCACTGTTGAGTGAAAACCATTATGTGGCAGGAAGAGCGTACGGGACGTTATGATCCACGGTGGCCAGAGTGCAATCAGGACGACGCACAGGCCGACTAGCATTCCGCCTAAACTCCGAGCGTTGAGCGATGGCGCCATGATAGACGATCCGTTGACCAGAAGTTACACTCACAATCCTTCAAATGCCTGAGGGCTGCTGACCTCATGCACGAGGTGCCTAGAGCGAATATGACGACGCGCCCGGCGTGGACGACTTTTAGCGAGAGTATACCCACCGATCGATATAAATCAGTGCGAGACCATCGTCTTGTGCGTCGCTTGAAGTTGGACGGAGATCAGTAATGAACCGATGCTGTTATCCCAGAATCACGTACATGAGATGGTCGTCCCAAAGTTTGTCATACAATGTGCGCGGTTTGGAAATTTGTCCTGGCATGGTGATGACGAGTAGGGGGGCTTATCGCAGTTGTGATGAACCAGAGAATCGAGAAAGCTGGGGGGTGAGCTTTCCCTAGGAATAGCTGCTTGTTCCCATACATTTCTCGGCCCTTAAGTACAGGAGTTGTAGCTACTTAAGGAACCCTGAAACGACGGTCTAAATCGGGTAACTAGAGATTTAGCAACATTCTCATCATGCATCGCATCAATCGTCACGAGCCTGTTCACCAAGTACGACTTTCCTGCCGCCGTGATACCACAGAGGCGCGACCGATCGGATGGTTGAGATTTCGGAAGTATAGCTTTTGGTAACTTGGCTTTCTAGTCAACATCGTGAAACGGTAGAGCGACACATGCTAACAATCTTGCCTGGGGATCTTGCCGCGGGTCGTAGCCAAATCGAACCATGGTATCTCTCCATGGGCCATCCCCAAAGACATAGCAAGTTAACGGCAAAAGGACCTTTGAGCTGACAGTCACGGGCGTGAGAAATGTCCGAAGAATCTGGTGTATCGGGACGAACTTGTGAATTTCTCGAGCCTGGGCTGGAGTGAACTGGCTAAGTAGTGCAGCGCGAGTCCATATTGGTCGAGAACGAAAGTGCTGTGTTCACGCTGTAACCTGAACATCATTCATCATTAGCGCCACAGACATCACCTTTATTGTTCTTGGCATGTTTTCTGCCATGGGTTGCACGCTGCGAACTATGCGCACTCTTGAAGTCAGTGTGATAAGGTATGCACATCATGAACTATCCCCAATATATGGAACTAACAAGGCCATCACAGTCGTTTCTCGCGTTCACTTTTATTTGATTTGGAGGCAGTATTGGACAGACAGTCGCTGACTGGAAGTCGAAAGTCAGGTCACGCGCATGTCGACTGACTAGTCAGTACGGTGGTCAAACGACCATCACTTTTCTCATCACGTGGTAATGCCACTATCGATCGCTTATCTGATCTTATCAGAGTTTTATCGTTGAATCGATAACTTCAATCCTAACCGCCGCCGCATTTAATTCAATCTAATCTGATTCAATCACCTTGCTTGCAAGGTCTATGCGCCCGTAATCATGCCCGCTGGGGTGACATGCGGTAATCAACTTACATCATCATTTTTCCTTTCTTGGCCTCCAGATCTACCTTTTTCGCACGTTTCGTCCTTTTTCGTGACGATAGCCTGCCTTTTCTGTTTGTTTGTTCCGCGCAAAAAAAACATATGCAATGGCCTCATTGAGTATGTTTTGTGACGAATATTACAACATTCCACTCATATTCAAGGTTCAAAAACCCTGTCTGGGAGGGTTGTGGTGCTTCGTGATGGTGCAACCATTTTGGGGTGTCTTGTCATCTGAGAAGTACCTCTAGCACTTCCATTGGTCCACTGCCGTCATACTCAAGGCCGCATTTACCCGTGAACAAGTCAAATTATTTTTCGTCCTCTCGCTGGTTGACTTTGAGACGAAAGAGAAAAAGAATGGTACCGGTCGCTGCAATTGTCTCGTGAGGACGCGATTCTCATCACCCTCATCAATAGATGTGGACATCCATGCTGTGCCTCCCCGATGGCCTCCTTTGGCACAGAGTCTTGTCGTCGAAGACGGCGTGTACGAGGCAGCTGTTGTCCCGGTGACAAGCATCGCCCTTGTTACCACTCGATTCCTGAAGGTGATAACTGTGTTGACTTGCAACAACTTCTCATCGAATTGAATAGATCGAGATCGACGCGATATTGGAACGACAGCTGAAATCTCCTATGCAGGACGCGGTCTCACAACTTGGGGATCTCGCAAGTGAATGGGCTAGCTGCAACCATGTTCGGAGGTGGACTGGGCACGCGTCCGTTTGTTTGATTTTCAAGAGCTTCTTAGCAGAAGAAGTCGAGCGCCTTGACGGCATAGCGCGCATCCTATGTTAGTTCGAGCAACACGTATGTCTTCCCACGCTCTTCTCTCTTACGGGACTAATATTCGTGTTTAGTACAAAACCTTGCACGTAGAGCGGGTGCTGCGCAACAACATCACGAATCTCAAATCGACAATTTCTGATCAAAACCTCGAGTTGGTCCCCGACTATGAGCAACGGGTTGAGGTCCTGAAGGAGCCAAATTCCTTGAAGCGAATTCCACGGTCTCGCTAAAGGGCCGAGTAGCATGCGAGGTCAACCCGTTAGTTCTCACGCGCCTCATGCCTGACCTGGTTTCTAGATCAATTCAGTGAACGAACTGGTTCTCACCGAACTTATCTTGGAAAATACCTTGGCGATCTATGAACCCGAAGAAGTGGTCGCGCTTCTCTCCGCTTTCGTAAGAAAACTGATGTCGAGCCGTTGTTTCCACCGAGGCTTGGAGATGGTCGTGATACAAGATACATTAATGGGTATTCTGGAACGAGTCGCACAAGTACAGAATAGACACCAGGTCGCAGCCGACGAACATCGATGGTCATTGAACTTTGGTCTGATGGAAGCCATTTATGAATGGGCCAAAGGGATGGTTGGTGTCTATTACAACTACGATTTTCCGAATTAAGGACGACTCATGAACCGATTCCAGCCCTTGGACCAACTGAGAGCTCTCACTGATGTCGCGGAGGGAACAATTGTACGTGTTATCACACGCCTTGACGAAATGTGTAGAGAAGTCAGAGACGCTGCTCGTGTCATTGGGGATGCCGTGCTTATGAAGAAAATGGAGGGGGCTCAGATGAAGATAAAGAGAGACAGTGAGTGTTTACCCTTCTCCCGAAGGTGTTGTACTCTAACGAATTTGTCAAACAGTTGTATTTGCAGCCAGTTTGTATTTCTAGTGTCGTACATCATCCAATGGTTGAAGGTGTGACGTCATTATGCGATTCGCCTTGAATTTGAACAGTTTTGCCTACCGTGTTCCTTTATTCCTTTCGGTCATCATCATTGTATCAACCTGCGTCACCTAATGCAATATGTCCTCCCCCATTACCACCGATCAATCAACCTATCCAACTGGAGAGTCCACCCATCATGATAATTCTTGCAACGAGTCACCCAATGGATCTCAACACTATCGCCTCGAACAGGGCCCTCCTCAGCGTCGGCGTGTCAACCCTGAAATATACTTTTCCATGTCAGCTACAAGCTCAGGACCAAGGCGAGCAGCTAAGCTCATTCCGGGAAAGATTGAGATGCCGCCGTTCAGCATTCGTAAATCAAGTTTGACATCGACAGGCGACACATTTATGATTTTTTCCACTGTCGAGGGCTTCGGTGTCTGAATGAGAAGGCTATGCGGAACAGCTATCTGGAAGTAAGTTGTAAAAGTCTTGCGCAATCGTACTATTTGTCACTTGTTGATCATAGTCCAAGTCGCCGAGACCTGCCCGAAGTCTCGCCCCTCCACCAGCCTTTCCAGAACCTAGGAAGCGCAGAGCTGCAGCCGCAGCATCAGTAATCACGTCTTCGTTTTTGAAACGCACTCACGCCTCCACGAAGAAAAATGGCAGACAGGCAGACAAAAGCGACAGGAACGCCGGCCATCCTCGGCGGACCCCGATAATATTCCTCCCTCGCTTCTCGAACTTGAGCTGGACGTCAGCAGCCTGAAGGGCGATGTTGTTACCCAGGAATTGTTTCTTTCCTGAAACGCCTCCGAGTCTTGTTTAACTTCCGATGTTAGCTGTACACATTTTCTTGGCCAGTTTCCCATGTTTAGCTTTGAAGAGACAGAACCGGAATCCGATTTTACACCCTGCCACTCTGTCTCGTCTCTTCTCGACTTGGGCCCCTCGACCTCTACACCCTCACTTTCGACGTCTTGTTCAATGTCGTCAACGCATTCTTCGCCCCGCGAGGTGACGGAGCCCCGACCAAAAAAGGTTCTACCACTGTCTTCGGAAGAGCGAAAGGCGCACTATGTGTGGTTAGATGGGATTATAGGACCTGCGTCTGGAATCCAAGAAAGCATAGGCACGTCCAAAGCTTTCATGGAACATCAACGCGACGTCTACTATGATCGTCTTTGTCGCATCGCTGAACATTCTACGAAGGTGACGCGCTCGCAGCCTTCCAATGAGTTCTTGTCCTGGCTAGGAAGTGCACCACCTTCTCAGGCCAAGATATCACCCACTACGTCCCATACCTGGAAGAGATAGGCAAATGAGTGCCAAAGCTGATGAAGACTGAATAGGACATATCAGTTGGAAAAGGGGTACTGTACACTACTTGAACAACCCTTCGATCAGACCATCTCACACGTTGATGAGAATTGCGATGCCCATCTCTAATAGCCAATTCTATTGACCACTTCAGTTGTATAACTGGCGTCACGTGATAAGGAGTATTATGGCAAAGTCTGATGTCACTTTGTTGGTAACTGTTTCAAATACAGTACTGGACTCAGAACCAATGAATCCAAATTTCCCCCCTTCCCCCATGGCTGCTCCTGCTCCTGCTCCTGGCCTTGCACAGCTCCAAGCAGCTGTCCAAGGAATTGTCAATGTTCTTGGCAATGTTGAACCCATTGTACAGGAGCTTGCTGCAATGCCAGGGCAGCTCCATGCACTTCAGGTGGCTTTTGGAGAATTTCAGGAGGCACTTGGGGAGCTTCGGAATCAGTATGAGTGCATTTTATTCTCTGATTGTCCTTCACCTCACCTCACCTCAGGATGGATCAAATCCCAATGCAGTTGTATAATGCAACTGCGAATGATGAAACCCTCATCCACTACCCCCCTGACATTGAGCCAGGGGATGACCTGCCTCAATTTAAAGGGCAATTAAGGTCACTCACTGGTAAGCTCAGTAAAAGGTGCTACAAAGATGAGTCACTGATCCATTGCAGTTGCTCAATGCAATGCATTGATCAACCGCCTGGGGATAGATCCTGTACCTGCACATCATAATCTCAGGCGGAGACGACAGCACATCATGGAGTATCTTGGATGTGCCATGCAGGCATGAAGACTTTGGGAAACAAGACCTGTTTATATTTGACCCGACTCATTTCTGCTGCGACTACTTCAACTCTGACGCTCACACCCTGTGTTGGGGTTCGTCATCCTTCTCATTGCCGACGGTCGAGCGTGCACTTGCGGAGATGGAGGGCGATGACGGCTCGGGGGCCGCCACGATGAGCATGGGGGTGGGCCTAGGCCGGCGCTCGGGCCCACCGATTGTTTCATTCGCTTATTCTTTTTCCTTCTCCTTGTGTTGGCATTTCATCGCCTCTTCATTAGATCTGGCACATTCTTTCGCGCTGACGCACTTCACTTTGTTGACACTCTCTTGGACGAAGCTCTCCGTTTATCCTTAGCACTATCTGATCACGTCGACGCTCACGCACCTCTCAACCACACTGCTGGACCTTCCTCTTTTGCGTCAACCGCGAGTGTCAGACAGTGACTGAGTGGGCCAGCGAGGCCGCAGCTGGCGGTGAGGACACGTCGACGGGGCTACGGAAGATGCCGCGTGGGTCGCGGTTGGCACGTCGCGCGTTCTCGTCGTAGTTCTTCGCCAAAAGGCTTGTTCTGGCGTCGGGTTGTTGAGCGGTGGAAGCGGGTTCGGCTGTGCCAGAAATAACAGTCAACTCTCGTGCAAGTGAAAACAATGCGATATAGAGGGGCACGTACTTTGGGACCTTGGTCTGGCACGAGTGCCGCATAAAGCTTTCGAGCACCTGTTTCGCTCTCTTCATCAGCTCCGGCCTTAAATGAGAGATCGCGCTCCCAAGCTTCCCCCCACGCTTTCGCGTCAAAACCGTCACGTAGTACCGCAAAATTTCCCCAACTGTCCCACCCAGCAGGTACAACGATATGGTCACGGTCGAGCGTGTTTGGTTTGTGCGAAAACGGAAATGGGTTGTGTGCTGATGCGGCCGTGCCGTCAAGTAAGCCGTCGGATGCCGGGGCGGGAGGCACGAAGAGGACCTCCAATGCATATTGGCGTAAGACATTGAGTGTTGTTGGTTGTGTGGTCGTGTAGAAGAGTAGACGAAAGGAGTCGTGGCAAGGAAGGAAATGAGATTGAGGACAAATCGAGACGTCGTAGACACGGTGCGGATCCGTTCAAGAATGTATCGGGAAGAAGAAACTCGTCATAAGGGAAATGAAACCAAAGCTGCGCCATCTGCGACGAGTGGGGGGTTTAAATAGAAAATATAGTAGTTGATGGCCAGTCAAGGGAGGATGGTGCCTTGCAGCGTACTGGATGATGCAGGGAGGGGCTCCGCGGATGGTTCAGTATAATGCTGGAGGTGTGCCTGCCCTACGTGGGAGAGAAAATCAGCGCTGGAGGAGGGTGCAATACAAAGTAGAGCGCAAACCTGGCGAGGAAGGCAGCGTTACGAATTCACTTTCGATACTCACGGCGATACCTGAGGTCGACCTCGGCATGGAGTGCGTCTCTTCTCTAATCCTCCAAATCTCTTTCTGTTGGGATGCCGCGCTTGAGATTGGAATGGATGAAATCACGCTGAACGGTGAGTTTGTGTGCCATGGACGCCAACGCCGCCCGGCGATGCAAAGCGACTTGTAAGGCCTTCCGAGATAAACGCACGCATATATGGAGTTGGCGAATGTGGTGGTGATAGACCTGGGAACGGGCCGGATGGTGGGAGGTAGTCTGTGTGGGTGGGGGATGGCCTGCAGAAGGGCAAGGCATAAGGGTGCTCTGCAAGAGCACGGGGGAGCACGGCAGAAGGAACCGATGGGGGCTGGTTGTAGAGAGTTTCGTGGGAGGGGTCAGAAACTTGGTGTTGATCGTGTGGTCGGAATAACGCTCAGGACACGAAGGGAGCTGCGACGATGACCATAAGCGACTGGGCTCGCATCAGAAGAAGAGTCGATGGAGTGAGGCGGAGTAGCATGTTGTGGTGGCCGATGGGGCGATTCGGCACGGGCTGTATTGAGCTGCGCTGGTCGCCGAGAAGTGCTCTGACGAGGCGTGGTGACGGCTCGGGCGTTTAATACAAGAAAGGTCGAGGCCGACAACGTCGGCATTTCTAGTCACAAATAGTCCGCGTTATTGATAGATAAGAATTGAATTGATTCAATTTACAGCGACTAAAACTGGGCATGAGTGACTTTGGATCCTTCTACGCCCAATCTCAAGTCTACGAGTATGTCATCTGCCACTCGATTCAATCTTCCTCCTGTATTATAGGTGACCATTACTCTGTCAACACAAAACTAAAAACAGGCCAAGAAATTGACTGACCAATATTCGATTGTTCGGGGCCCCTCTGTAATATGTGCATTAAGGTGATGGAGGAAGAGGACAGAAAGATGGCCGATCGCTGGCAAAAAGATGCTTACGGTATCCTTATTTTTGTGAGTCCTTACTATATCAGTCTTCACACTGGTGTGCAGCGGCGACCAACGCGGGTACTACTTTAGACTGGTTTATTATCCGCTGCCGTCGCGGTATTCGTCTCGGTCTCGCCGACCCAAATGTATCTCGACCATCCATACTTGTCACTCACAATCTCCCTTCTCTCCTCCAAGATCAGCGGTCTGGGTCAACTCGCTTTGGTTCTTGAGTTTGGTCATCAGTCTTACATCTGTCCTGCAGGCGACATTGTTACTACAGTGGGCGAATCAATACGTCACAGTCACTCAAAGTACTCAACCCTCGCGATACAAGTACAGTCTACATAAGCGAGCACCAACCCATGGATTATTTACCAATAGGGTGGAAAGGTTCATCTCCCTTTGTTGGTTGAAGCGTTGCCCGCTTTGCTGCACCTGTCGCTGTTCCATTTCTCCCGGCTGGCCATTTTTCTGATTAACATCAACAATACAGCGTTCAGTGTTGTGGTTCGGTGGATGAGGCTTGTGGGAGGATTACACGGATACATCACATTGATGCCAATCTTCTGGCACGATAGCCCTTGCTATTCGCCGTATCCTTCACCGACATGGCTCTTCTATAATGGGGTCCTATACATAGTCCTCCGAATTCGCTGGTTACTTGGGGGTATGACGAAGAGCGTCCAAGACACTGGTTCGCAATTGTGGAGGGAGATCGGCCATATCCTGACATCGATATTGCACTGGATGACGACGGCATACCTTGTTCAGTCGGCATCAAGGTCTCCTACTCCAATCCTCCTGCTGATGTCGAGAATCACCCCATCGATACGCCCGCAATCTCCTCCAACCCACCACCTTCCACATCCGTCCCTCAGCTTGCCTTCGCTTTATCTACCGTCCCTCTACAATGTAGTGTAGATCTCGGTGTTGTCCCTCCTTCCACTGTACCTCAGGCTGACAATGTATTATCACCTATCACATTAGGTTCGAGCCCGGATTGAGCAAGAGATCTTTGATCCTGGATACATTCCGTCGCCCGAAGCCGCTAATTGACCATCGACGACCAAATCTCGGCCGGCTAACGGTAACGATAACGGTAACGTGGTCCCAATATTGGATGCCGACGGCAAAATTTGACCAGTTTCATCTCTTATTAGGTCGACTGGAAGGGGAATAATTGCAACCCTTCGATTGTCTTCCGCATTGTCGCTGTGCTTGCGTCTGTGTACGGCACCACTACCAAAAGAGTCACTCTTCCCAGGTGACAAAGGTGAAGAAGGTTCCCGCGTGACACTCCTTGTCTTCATCTTCGCAAGGCTGTCCAGAAAAGTCGGAATCATAATAAGATAATAACGCTTCACTATCCGGTCGTTTTGTCTGTCCTAGTCGTACCTCTTGAAATGGGCAAATCTGACCGACGTGGTCGGGATAAGTATCGAGACGATTGAATAATAGAATATACTGCTACCCACCAATGGTTTCCGCAAGAAATGAGACTGGAAGGAGTATTAGGACGTTGGTAGACACATGGCGTTAAAAAGCAAATGACGCTTGTGTGTGTGATGCGATGATATCTCTGCTCTTGTCTGGTCGCATTTAACAATTTGTATTCTTACACAGCACAGTAATCAATTCAATTTACCCTCCCCGCCTACCAGTCCATCCTTCCCGAACTGCGCAAAGGGATCTTTTTCCCCTTATATCCAAATCCATCAAGCCATGGCCATACCTCACTGCGCCGCTGCTCGAACTTTTCCACTACCTCCAACTTCTGCAGTGTCAGCCCAATGTCATCCAGTCCATTTAATAAACAGTGTCTCCGGAATGGATCCGTCGTGAATCGAATCGCTGATTTCCCATTTGGTCGCCGTACTTCCTGCTTCTCCAGATCAACTTCCAGCTCCAGACCAGCCTCTGCGTCCTCCGCGAGTGCCCTACATTCCTCTTCAGACAGCGTGACGGGCAACATGCCATTCTGCATCGTGTTGTTTCGGAAAATGTCGGCAAAGCTCGGTGCGATGATGCAGCGGATTCCAAAGTCGTTTCTGTATTGCCGACGGTTAATTAAGCAATATAGTGGTTACAGCACTGACAACGACTTACAAACTCCAAGGTGCATGCTCCCGGGAACTGCCGCAGCCGAAATTCTTACCCGTGCAGACCAAGATCTTCGCGCGATTGTACGGTGCACGGTTCAGCACAAAGTCGGTGTCTTCGCCTGTATGCGGATCCTTTCTCAGCGTGTAAAATACCGCATTGGCAAGACCTGAACGCTTGAGTGTCTTGAGGAACTGTTTAGGGATAATCATGTCGGTATCCACATTTTCGATGTGAAGGGGCGCAGCGATGCCAGACACAACCGTGAACTTGGCAACGCTAGATAACGTCTCGCTGGGGGGTAGTTCCTTCGGCTTTGACGACGTGTCAGATTGCGCGGGCTTCTCTGGTTCCGGTGGCGGCAACACAGGATCCGTCAAAAAGTCGAACGCATTGGCAGTCTTCAGGTTGACACCAGAGCTGAGATCAACTCCCAACAACTTGCGTACGTCTGTCAACTTTCCTGTCATGGCTGCCGCCGCAGCCATAGCTGGGCTGACAAGGTGTGTCCGGCCACCGGCACCTTGGCGACCTTCGAAATTGCGATTGCTGGTGCTGGCACATCGCTGCCCGGGAGAGAGCTGGTCAGGATTCATGCCTAAACACATGGAACAGCCCGCCTCGCGCCAATCAAACCCAGCACGCTTGAAGACGACGTCGAGACCCTCAGCTTCTGCGTGTTGCTTGATGAGACCGGAACCTGGAACAATCATCGCATGAACGTTCGGCGCAACTTTTGCATCGGGTCCTACAGCCAAAACAATCTTGGCCGCAGAACGCAAGTCCTCGATCCGACTATTTGTGCAGGAGCCGATGAAAACCTTGTCTAGCACGATATCCTCCATGCGCGTATTTGGACTAAGTCCCATGTACTTCAGCGAACGCTCAACAGAAGAGCGCCTAACTGGATCAGCAATCAAGGCAGGGTCTGGAACGACTCCCGTGATGGGTATCACGTCCTGAGGAGAGGTCCCCCAGGTGACTGTGGGAACAATGTCCTCTGCACGGATGCTGACTTGTTCATCAAAGTGTGCCCCTTCGTCTGACTGTAAGGTCTTCCAATAGGCAAGAGCGCGGTCCCAGGCTTCGCCTTTCGGAGCCAATGGCCGATTGCGGATGTAGTTGAATGTGACTTCATCAGGAGCAACCATGCCGGCACGAGCGCCAGCCTCGATGCTCATGTTGCAGACACTCATGCGAGCTTCCATGCTAAATTCACGGAAGACGGAGCCTGCATACTCGATTACGCAACCTGTCCCCCCGGCAGTGCCAATGACACCAATGATATGTAGGATGACGTCCTTGGAAGTTACGCCCTCGAGTAGTTCGCCGTCCACAGTAATTCGCATATTCTTTGCCTTTTTCTGCAGAAGAGTCTGGGTGGCGAGGACATGTTCGACTTCTGACGTCCCGATTCCAAACGCAAGAGAGCCAAATGCCCCGTGCGCTATGGGGATTGACAATCAGAAGATAGGCCGCTTTGCTAACAAGGTGTTAGGCTTACTTGAGGTGTGGGAGTCACCACAAACGCAGGTAATGCCTGGAAGCTGATAAAAATATAAGCAGAGACCAAACGAAGGCTTAATTATTGCATACCGTAAAGCCCTGTTCGGGACCGATGATATGTACGATACCTGGAATGGAACGGCAGCTGAGCAAGCGCGTGGTAATGGGCGCCAATGAGTCGCGTTTACCTTGACGTCTATCAGTCATGCCAAAATAGGTAAGGCCGAACTCCTTGACATTCTCCTCAAGAGCTATGGATTGAGCACGAGAATCTGGCTCGGTGATAAATGATTCAATTGAGGTGAAATTTTTCCTCGAATCAGTGCTATATATTTCCATTCACTGTTGAGTGAGAACCATTGTGGCAGGAAGAGCGTACGGGACGTTGTGGTCCACGGTGGCCAGAGTGCAATCAGGACGACGCACAGGCCGACTAGCATTCCGCCTAAATTCCGAGCGTTGAACGATGGTGCCATAATAGATCGATTGTACAGAAGTTACACTCACAATCCTTCAAACGCCTGAGGGCTGGTGACCTCATGCACGAGATGCCTAGAGCGAATATGACGACGCGTCCAGCATGGACGGCTTTTAGCGAGAGTATACCCACCGATCTATATAAATCAGTGCGAGACCATCGTCTTGTGCGTCGCTTGAAGTTGGACGGAGATCAGTAATGAGCTGATGCTGTTGTCCAGAATCACGTACATGAGATGGTCGTCCCAAATTTTGTCATACAGTGTGCGCGGTTTGGAAATTTGTCCTGGCATGGTGATGATGAGTAGGGAAGGCTTATTGCAATTGCGATGAACCAGAGAATCGAGAAAGCTGGGGCTTTTAAGGCTCAAGACGGCATTCCTGGTCCGCTTTCCCCGCGTTTACCTGCCTCGGCCGATCGGTTCCAAGCCCCGATTCATAACGCGGGAATATATTTGTAAACTATACAGTTCTTCCGCTACCCCCACGATTGTAGACCGACACCGTCAACTTCAAGGCGGCAGCAAAACACAAGAACGATGGCCAAATCTAAGAAGTGCGCACACTAAAACCCACAGCTCAATGTCGAAAGCTTACACCCATCTCTAGCCATACCAACCACAACCAGAATAAAAAGGCTCACCGTAATGGCATCAAGAAGCCAAAGTCTGCGGGTCGCACACGCTCGATGAAGGGTGTACGTTTCTGTTTCTGTGTCACACACTAAATGATGCTCATATCCTTCCTTTGTGTTATGTTAGATGGATGCGAAGGTATTGCTCTTGCACTAGTCGTGGCCTGTTACTCAACCCAGTTCTCAGTTCCGACGCAACGCCTTGTATTCGCTCGTCGGCTCGGTGAGTACATTGTTTATGGTGGTTCGCTCGCTCTTATTGTATCGCAGCGAAAAGCACGGGCGGAAGGCAAAGAGACATGATTTGACTTAGGTTACGCCTTTCGTCGGCGACGCTTAGCCCACATTCGACTTGTTTTTGTTGTAACACAACCCCGTCATGCATACATGATTATGCCTAGGCAACCATACAAGCAAAAAGCATTCAAAAACACTTATAAAACTGCCTGCCTGCTGCTTTCCATTTACTCTAGAACAAATTGTTCTCGGTGTTATCCTACATGGATACTCGTCCAGTGCTCTCATCCTCCTTTGATGGTCGACTCCCTGAAGCCTCTATTCATGGCAGCATTCCGCTCCAACGTGGCGCGCAACCGCAACACCTCGAAACACTGGTCAGTCGGACCGTTAGGAATAGTGGCGCCAAACATACCGCAGCGTCCTCCACTGGCATAGCACCCTTTGCCATGTTGTGTTTACCTGGCCGTGGTCTTCTTGAGAATGGCCGAATTGCCTTTGTGCCATTTTGCTGCTCAAGAAGTTTGAGGCATTCCTCGTCAGTTGCAACGTACCCTTCCAGCAGCGCGAAGAACTTGTGTCGCAGCACGGTCTTGATACGTTCCAGGGCACGGCTGCTAAACCACCCGTCACGCTCCTAATATAATAATTTAGCACGATGAAAGGATTAACCGGATGCGCCTACGTTGCAACTTTCGCGAACGTCCTCCTCTTCCTCTATCATTCGTTTAAGCATGGGATCAGTGATATCACATAGCTGAAATGCAGCCGTCTCCGAAGAGAGGGTCACGCCGTCAAAGATGTGTGATCTGGTTGTGGGATAGATTTAGCAACATTCTCAATCACGCATCGCATTAATGACCTTCGATCGTCACGAGCCTGTTCACCCAACGAGCGGTTCATGGAAGCAGCCAAAGTACGACTTTCCTGCCGTCGTGATACCACAGAGGCGCGACCGATCGGATGGTTGAGATTTCGGAAGTATAGCTTTTGGTAACTTGGCTTTCTAGTCAACATCGTGAAACGGTAGAGCGACACATGCTAACAATCTTGCCTGGGGATCTTGCCGCGGGTCGTAGCCAAATCGAACCATGGTATCTCTCCATGGGCCATCTCCAAAGACATAGCAAGTTAACGGCAAAAGGACCTTTGAGCTGACAGTCACGGGTGTGAGAAATGTCCGAAGAATCTGATGTATCGGGACGAACTTGTGAATTTCTCGAGCCTGGGCTGGAGTGAACTGGCTAAGGAGTGCAGCGCGAGTCCATATTGGTCGAGAACGAAAGTGCTTGCAAGTGATCACGCTGTTAGCTGAGCAGGTGAAATAAAGGCGAAGAGAGACTTTACCTCTTCCAGTCGCTGAACAAGCGTCTGATCATATTGGTTGCGCACTTCTTCAACGTTTGATGGAGGCTTGGTCGGGACCTTTGTCTCACACTTGAGCGCCACGCTCACCAGGTGGAACAGGCTGTACTCACGCCTTTCTCGGCAAACGAGACTGACGTTGGGCCGAAGCCCTTCCAGCGGGACTTGTTTATAAGTCTCTTCTTTTCTTCGCCCGTCCTCTCGTCTACGACAGTAGTAGTGACGGACATTGGGTTTGATTTGAAACTGCGACCGAATAACAATAACAACCACCAAAGTTAATAAAACGCTAGAGGCCAGGATAGGACCACGCACTTGTAATTCTGAGGTATGCCTTGTCGGCTGAATATGGGAGGCGGGAAGAGGCGAAGGTTGCTTCGTTGATTTGAGTGCTGGGCTTCGGGATGTGCACGCCCTACCAGCTCAGGGTCAATATCGATGTCCATAGCAGACGGGTCGTCGACTGTGTAATCCTCCCTTTCCTGGGGGATTCGATATTCTCGTATACCCTCCACTGTAATGTCGTACCAGAAGCAGGGGCGAAGCTGAGTACGAGCAAGAGAGGGGAAGCAAATACAGCACGAACCGTCGAGGGCGCTCATTGCTCTTCGAAGTTTGGAGAGAGGATCCTCTTGAGAGGGTTGGTACTGAAAGTCGGCCATACCTCAATCAGAAAGCCCTTCAGCCTATGCCTGTCGTGTGAGGGGTTCGAATATGCTCACTGCGAAATCTGGCCGTCTTTGGTATGACGCCAATGGCAACGGCAGTGTATTCCCCTACAATATCCTCCTTTCCCACTTCCTCTTTGTGCGATCCGTCGTCGGGAGGTGGAGGTTGTTTCAGCTTCCTCTTCACTACTTTCAGCAGTAAATTGTTCGTTGGGACGAGGTCGCCAAGCAGGGGATGTGAAAATGGGTTGTCTGGTCTGAGGTTTAACTCTAGTAGAGAATCTTCCCTCGGTGCGTTTCGCCTGAACGCTCTGTCGATGGACGATTGGCCGCCGAGCGAATGGACGGCTTTGGTAACTGATTCTGGGCGAACATAACCAGGATATTCTATCGAGTAGAAGTGTGTTGTTGGAAGGTCATGAGCTTGTGCACTTGTCTGTGATACGGTAGATGTAGAGGCTTCCATTGGTTCAAGATAAGATTGAATATGAGAACACGTCCTTATATTTAAACATGACGTAATGGTGGTCACTGCTATGAAATACCCTTCTCATTTGGATCTCCTTTCTTCTTATTTGGCCGTGTCAAGGCCATAAGTTCCCCTAGCGCTTCCTGAAGGAAACATAAGCCACACCAAGCAAGATATGAGGTTCCCATACCTCAGAATTCAGTTTGACGCCAGCCGCCTTGAGTTCTTCCAATACCAGCTTGGCCGCCTTCGCAAACCTCCGATTTGTCACGAGCTTGAATCCTTGATATACGGACGGTGGCGCAGAAGAGGGCTTGTCAAGGCCTTGAAGAGCATAGCGAATTGTACCAGCCCCCCAACCAGCAGTGAGACAGAGCCAAGTAAAAAGCTAAGAAAAAACGCACCCATCTCCTTGATCAAGACATACAAGTCATAAAACGCTTTGAGGGCATCCGGTTTGTCTGCAATCTTTTGGAACAGGGCCGTGTGCTTGATCGAGTCGATAAAGCTGTCACGATCGGGTACCTCCGTAGTCAGTCGTTTTGGGGTGGTCGAGAGCGGCCGGAAGGCAGAGCGGTATGTGGGAAGGTACGTCCTCGATGCTGTGAGGTAGCTTCTGACGGCAAACCGCAGGCCTAGCCCTAGCATGTCGCTGCAAGTCTTGGCGGAGGTGCTTGTCACGGAGGAGATGAAGGCCGGTCGGAGAGACCGGACCGCGGCCAACTAGCGGGCCATCGCGTCACTGATGCTGTTTGTCCTCGACGCGCTGTGCTGCATGAATGGATGATGATTATTATTCAATAGATTCCATTCTCTCTGAGAATCAGGTACTTGTTTTTAAATTCATCTCTGCGTGCATCTATAAATAATGCTCCGCATTCACGTAGAAAATACAATGTACCTTCAAGGTCGATATCCCTGACATGGGACACCTCGACGGGGGCCGCGAGCGCGATGTACGCGAGGAGAATAAGTTTCTCACGTAAAACTATCCTCTCACATCCGTGCGTTCTTAGATCAAAGCTCAAAGCAAGATCCAGCTACCACTATGGCTTGCCTTCATCCTCATTTACTCGTACGTTGAACCTTAGCCAGAGATGGCAAGGCAGATCATCCATCCGTTCTGTGCAGGGACTATGCAGATTTTACTATCCCACCTCCGTTCAGCTCGCGCGTGCGAAACGCACTCAACGCCGAAGCCAAAAGTGTGAGGCTCTCGGCATTGGTAGGCGCAGGTGGCCTTTGGTACGGCTTCGGAAAGATCATCATGCGACTGTGAGTCCTCTACGCTGCCCCGCCGCCAACCTTCTTCCCATTTCTTTCTCTAACGTTTCCTGCCTTTCTAGCCTTGATGATGCTCCAGCTAATGAAATGTCAGAATTGCTCACAAAGGCACGTCCATATTGACTGTCCCGCCTCCCTTTGGGACCTTACACGCTTTATCTCATAATTTACGCAGACGTTTCAAAGTCGTCTGGTCGAGGTCATCGACCAGGCGCAGCATTTTGCCGCCCTCGGCCCCGCAGGTGATAGTGGTCAATCTGGCGACGCTGCATTGACGTTCAGGGAGGGTCTCGAGGTGACGGAGAGGGAGTGTGAGTATCTGCAGTTCCCTGCGTCGGCTACGTATGCTAAACAAGGAGGGCCTTTCACCCCAAAACAGTGTTTCTGCTCGCGCAGGAAAGTGCAAAGAAGACCAAGCAGTGGTACGAGTCCACGGATAGGTTGAGAAGATGACGGCCCCGAGGGCAAGAGGCGACGCTTAGATGTATCATACAAAAAATTTGTTGTTGGGAATGATTAGATGTTTTTTCTGGTCTCTGACGAGCTTTCACTCTGTGACGAAGGGGTCAAAGCCACTGCCTTCGTCTTTTGTAATTCGTTAATGAACCTGCCGAAAATCATCACCCATTAGCAACAGCAAAAAAAAAAGGTCCTCTTTTTAGCCTTACCACTTTATGCTCACCCATAGAGCAGACTCGATGACAAGGAGTGCAATCAGGTGGACATTCCCCCCAGTGGCAACGACTAGTGAGAGTAATGTGAGGGCGAGCAACGCCAGGCTGCCGTCGACGACGAGCAGAAACGTCGGATTTAGGGACGATCCGGGCGTAAGGATGTTGGAAAGAAAGTCGTCTTGGTCTGACGGTGTAATCTGACCTGAGGCGGTCAGATTGTCGGCGTCGGTGATTTTGTCTGGCGGCTCGACTGGTACAACCATCGCGAGTAGGAGATATGGTTGAACACAAACACCTGCGGTCACGTTGGCACCATCGGTGATTATCACCCCCTCTACCTTCTCATCTCACACAACACACTTCTTCAGAGAAGCTGATGAGGTTGGCATTTTAGTTAGGTCCACAATGTAGCTAATAATTACATCCACGCAAAACTCCGAAATTCTGGGAACTATCACTACGCCCAATCTCAAGTCCACGAGTATGTCATCTGCCACTCGATTCTATCTTCAAATTCATCCTCCTGTATTATAAGGTGATCATCGCTCTGTCAACGCAAAACTAGACCAGGAGCAGGCCAATTTTTCCGATAGCTGAAGGCTCCTCTCAATCTGTGTCCCGTGGAGACAGATGAAGCAAACGATAGAAAGACAATTATTCAGGGCCCCTCTGTAATATGTACATTAAGGTGACAGCGGAAGAGGACAACAAGATGGCCGATCGCTGGCAGGGGGGGGTATCGTTGTTTTTGTGAGTCCTTATATCACTGGTGCCAAGTTGCACACGTTGAACGATTCGTTATTCAACGTTATTCAACCTCGCCGGGTTCTCTGACAACTTCAAATTCAGCTCGAGATGTATGGCGAAATTATTATTGGAAAAACAAAAAATTAGAAGCTATCTGAGCAGCCCTAGGCAGAACAAAGTACAATCACTCCTCATCTCAGCCAACGTTTTCACAAGACTGCATGGTATAACCCTCATGTTACATAGTGTGCAACCCGAAGGCTACCGAGGGCCCGATGTAGACCCGACCGGGAACTACCGAGGGATAATCGGTATGTTAGGCAACGATTTCCTGACGTCATATAGGGACTTATGCTCTGTTTAATGGTACCCTCATGCAAGTACAGTATGGTGTAGGCCAGACCATTCGTTTTCGTTGTAGCGAATGCTTATGAACTGTGCTGGTCTGTGTCGTTTCTCCGGCTCGTGTTTGATTAGGCAGCCTCATGTTTGCAATGCAGCCATGGCTCTCTTAAAAGTTTCTCTCCGTGTCTCTCCGGGGCGTACTATTATAAACTCCTTCTCTCTTTCCTTATTACGCATTTCTCCAATGTCTCAAACTGAACACCAGACAGTCAGCGTAACTGACGACAAGGCAAACCTCCAGGGTAACATTACCCTTCCACTCATCGCCAATCCTACCCGGTTTCATCACTTATGTGTAGATACTGCCCTGAACCCGGCTCAGATGGCCCCACTGGCAAACCAGGAACCAAAGTCCAAATTCACTGATAGCTCGACGCCACTCTTCGTCATGTCTTGCGACTTGACCGATTCCCACAAGAAGAAGGCTGAAAACTGGATAGCATCGATCGACCATGTCATTATTTTTGTGCGCACCTCATTTTTATTTTACATACCGCTTCACTGGAACTCATCAAGTCCATACGACAGATGAGCTTGTTCTCTGCAGCCCTTGCTGCATTACTTTCAGTTACGGTCCGAGACCTCAAACAGGACCCACAGGACACATCCGCATTCTACCTCGAGAATATGTATAAGCTTCAAGTTCTCGCAGGCTCCAATGCATCTCCCGCCTCTACCGTGGCTGAACCTCCTCGGTTCTCTGCTCCGAAATCCGCCATCTGGGTGAACACACTCTTGTTCTTGAGCTTGTGTCTCAATATTTGCGCTGTACTTCTGGCCATGTCGATGCGGGACATTCTACTTCATTACCTCTGGCAAATGGGGACTCCGCAGTTCAGCCCCCACTACCGAGCGCGGGTGAATGAGATTGTTGCCACCGAATTTTATAGTTCGCGTGCTTCTAAAGCATTGGTGTTGGTGATTTGGCTTTCCCCGTTGTTTTTCTTTGTCGGCCTTTCTATATATCTCTTCCATGTCAACCAAGTTGTCTTCGGCATCACCATTTCTTGCATATCGCCTTGCATTATCGGAATTTTTGTCACCTGCCTTTGGACGAATAAGGTAAGTGCCCTATAGCGTGTTCCATTCATTCGTCGTGTATACGCAGGTCAACGCTAATTCGTTGTGGTCTGTTTGCAGATTTCACCCCGGTCGAACTCATCAGCGGGAAACGACGACCGCGTCTTGAATCGGCTATTCCAGGATCTCATCGAGGATTCCGACTTTGTGCAATTCTTTGAGAACATTCCTGGCTTCTGCCGATCATCCATAGTAGACAGTCCTCGACGCTGCGTTGCTAAATTAGGGACGCAGAAGCTGCACAAAGTTGTCAAGGAGTTACTGGAACGCACTTGGTCATCCAACTTCCTCTCATACCCGGAGAAAATGCGGCGTCTCGTTGCCTGCGTGGACTTTTCTGATGCTGTATGCCTCCCGGATGTGGCATCGTCAATCCTCAAAGATATATTCCCTTTGGACTGGCCTAACGCGCAGCGATCCGTTGAGATAGGGCAATTGTTGAGGAGACAAGGCAACCGCAGCCTGGAGAAGATGAAGATTGGGCTGTGTGCACAAAGTATTGTCGCTGGCATCATTTCAAACGTGCAGGGAAGCAACGAACGTTGGGTTGCGCTCGCTGCGGATCAACTAGGCGAATCTGAAGACGTCATTCGACGCTACCTCGAACACAGCAATGACGACGTGTTGCTTGCCAACCTGACGCACATCACTCGCGAGATCTTTAACTCTTCCGAGGACCGGGATATGGCTGCGTCGTCCACATTTATACTACCCTCACTTTCCAATTTTGACATCCGAAATACCCTTCCTGAACTGCAGAGCAACTTCCTTTCCTTGTGGAGTCAAGTTGAACAGGCACCGAACGACAGACTCGGAGTCCGTACGGAGATCCGCGACAACCTTCTCAATCTGTACAACCTGCTCAACCTGTACAACACCTTACCTCAGGCTCAAGGCACGAATGATGGCTTGGATGTAACAGCCTCGTCCAACACTGGCGTCCCTGACAACCTCTCCGACTCGACTCCGCCTGACCCTAGTCTTTTCGCCCCTTCTCCTCACTTATCAAGTCACGTATCTTTTCCAGCACCAAGTCTTTTTACCACAGACCCTCCTGATCGGTCGTCAACTGGTGATGTCCCTGACTGGACGCGATATGCCACCACAGCCACCGCATCGTCAGACCCCGCCTTTCTTGGAAGCCACGACCATTCTGGTACATCACAGGCTGTTCATTCCGCTGCCACCGCAACAGCAGGCATGGCTACATCTACTCCTTCCTCTATCACTCTTCCCCATCACGTTCCAGCCAATGCGCCTCTCGTCGCGCATCACGATACTCAGGACTTGAGCGATCGGATTGAAATGAATTCATTCCAGCGTGCGCGCCAGTCAGATACATCAGCTGAAAATCTCGATGCATCGGACAACCCCACTTAGCCGCCGCATCCTGTTCAAATCTCCACTGACTGATGGTCTTTGTAAGCCTTTTTCCCTTCAAGTTCCCTGTTAAGACTAAGCGTCGTTATAATGGTGACTCTACGTGTGGTAGGTGGCTGCGACCTTGAAGTATACGGTGATTTTGGCACATTTTCGCATGTGTTGACCATATTTCCTACTATTGCTATTGTAATGTCCCCTCTCAAACACTTAGAATCCTACTACCCTGTCCCTCCCCTCTGTTTAATTACCAGTGTAGTGAATATTGTATACGAGGAAATCTAACTCGACTATCTTATGAACAGCGTGAGGCTGAAGTGAGTAGCAACGATTGTCACCGATCCCCCCTGCAGTCCTTTCAGCAAACGACGACACTCATCATTCTTACATTCACACTTTCTACTGTGCCAGTGAACTTGTTTGAAGTGCTCGCAGTTCTCTAGCCCCATGAATGCCATTAATGACAAACTCCGGGACGGGAGGGCCGCGAGACGATGCCCTAGCTAGGTAGCTGACGCACTCTACAATGTCGAATATTGAATATGTGGTTAATTTCACAACGATACGACGAGTAAGCGGCATTGTGTCGCCTATTTTGTCCACCGATGAGAGATTCGGCGCACGAGCGGCAACGGGGCGGACCAGACTTGGTCTAGCATCTCCCGTCCTCCTGAACGTTGATGTTAGTGACCAGACAAGCGCACGCTAGACCACCAAGTCAACTCTCGGGCTCGCGTTGCTCTCATCCCCTAAATGCACCCTTTTGCAACTTACGTCCTGCGTAGCTATTACAAGGCTACGGGATGGAATGAAGACAATCTGTACGCCAATTTTACAAGATCGTCTAATGGTACGTCCTCGCCTTTGTATCTTTTCTTTGCTGAAACAAATGTCTTGCTCTTTCCGCCAGCCGTGCTCGATTTTGCCGTCCCTCGTGGGCTGCACTTTTCCATTTCGAAATCTCCAAACACGCTATTTCAGACGACATATTCAATGAACGCTCTACCGTCCCTGAATGGCTCCGTCGGCTACATCTTCACGTCTTGCGATCTCGACATTAAGAGCTCGAAAAATGTTCGTTTCAAGGAACTCGTCGATCGTTTCAAGGTCTACGATCAGCCTCGGAGACCCATCCCCAAGGACATGGAGTTTCTCGCCGGTGAACGTGTAGACTCTCGCGGTACGTAGAGTTCGACGTCTATCCAAGCGAGGCCAGGTGAAAGGAACCCAAACGAACCCAGACTACCTCCTCTACGGCCGCGTTTATGTCCCCACTGGTCGTCTAGATGCACTGTACTCTACAAGGCTCTCATCTACGCTACAGGCTCTCGTCGCTGCCATCTCAGATCCACGCGCTGACCGCAAGCAATCGCAGCCGACACGTGCCGCATCGTCTCCGAGTAACATCATGCTCAGCCTGCAGCACGACACCGGTCGCTGGTGTACGGAATATACGTACAGCGCCGAAGATAGCATGCTGGGCGTTCGCATGCTGCACAACTTTGGCAAACTCGCAGCGCAACCCGGAAGCGCAGAAGAGTCCGAGCGTTCCGCCACGTCGCGCGGTGGTGGGATGAAGATGAAGAGGATCGACGAGGAGGACGCGATGGAGGGAGGTCTCAAGGGGAGGTTCTCCGCCGGCGCTGAGATTTATTTTAGTGCAAAGGAGAGGAGCGCAGGAGGTCCGTGTCCCAACCACTTCTCTCCCCCGTGTGCATCCAACGAAAAGGGCTGACACGGTACATTTCGCTGCAGTATCGACCGGCATACGTTTCACCACTCTTCCAGACGCGACACCCCCGTCTTCGTCGTTCCAATCCTCCTCGCCCTCGCCAGAGTCGCCCACCACTCACCCATTGTCTTCTTCTTCCTATCCTTCCCCCTCCTCCCCGTCTTCTTCTTCATTTGTCCCGCAACCGCCGACGACCATCACCGCGCTCTTCAACCCTATGATGGGACACATATCCGGCGCATACACCGCACAGGTATCCAGGGACCTTGCACTGAGCTCGCGTTTCGACTTCAACATCTATAGCTATGATAGTGAATGGACGATGGGCCTCGAGTGGTGGCTCCGTCCATCACTCGCAAAACCCATCTCCGACGGTGCGGGTGACACGTTTGCCGTCCCGTCGTCGTCGTCGTCATTGTTCGCAGAGACTCCCACATTACCGTACGGCGTCACTGGTGTCGTCAAAGCACGAGCATCAACATCCAACGTGAGTTCCTCTATTGTTTTCTTTGTGCGAGTCTCAACACTCCACACCCTTCTCGATTCAACGTAGGACATCGCATTGCTTGGGAAGGTCGCTTGAGAAACGTTTTAATCGGATTGGGCGTCGCGTCCAACCTGTCGAGCGGCGCGAAACCCATCAAGTCGTTTGGTCTCGAACTGTCGTATTTCAGTTCGGGGTAGCAGAGATGCGGTGACTTGCATGGGGTGGCTCTTCTTTCCGCGGCTTGTGCAATCAATTTTGAAATCCCCTCATAAATTCAGCTGTAATGAGAGAGAGGAGTCTGTATGTGTGTTACAATATCCCTCGTTCTTTATACGTAGATCCTTTTTTTAACACGTGGATCGGTACTTTACATAGTCATAGTGTTTGCTGATTTTATAGAAGTATCCTGACGAGTGAGCAGAGAGTGGCTGTGAGGGTTATCAGTCTTAAGCCTCATGCGAACGCCAACTTGTACAAGAAAACAACAGGGGGGGGGTATTACATTCGAACCAAAAACAACAAAGACAGGTGAGGGAGTTTAGTTTGACGGGCTAGATCACGAATCATAAATAAGCTGATGGTATAGTGAAAAGCGAAAAACACAAAAAAAGGGGACTATTATGTATAGGTATAGATCAATTCCATCTTTCATTTCCGTCAATCATTTGGTAGTCGTTGCGGCGGCGGCGACTTCCCTCTTAGGAAGGACCGTTCCCAAACTCTTCGCGATCCTCGACATGGCGTCCATAGTGATAACGGGTCGACTGTGCTGTCGCCGGTGAGACGCCGCGGCGGTCGACGTAGGCGTCGACTGCGTGCGCGCATGGTGCAAGCCTTTTGCACCTGCCCCCGCGCCGAATCCACCGCGTTTGCCAGTGGTGCCTGCAGAGAATGGTGGCCCGCGTCCGAGCGTGCGCGATCGGCCGTGTGTGGCATTGCGCGGCAGTGCAGGTGGGGGTGTAGGAGTGGGTTCGGGTTCGGGTTCGGGTTCGGGTTCGGCGAGTTCGTTCGAGCTGGGTTTGTGAGCGTGGATAGAAGTGGGTAAGCCGCGTTTGTTGATGTCCAACTCCAGTTCTAGGGTGGGTTCCTCCTCGAGCGTAGTAGAAGCGGGCTCGACCACTGCCACGTGAGTCTCTGACTGGGCAGGAGGAGGCGTAGCGGAAGAGGTGGACGAGGGTGCTGGTGGCTCAGATGTGGAACTGGGGAGGTGCTCTACTGCCGGTGGGCTGTCTTTGGAGGGTTCCGTGTCCAAAGTTGGCGCTAGCTCTGGGGGATGAAGAAGTTGGGGATCTGTTCGGGCCGAAGCAGGACTTGGCTGAGATGGTGGCTCAGTCGGCTCAGGAGAACGTCCTTCTGGATTTTCGACTTCTTCAACAGGCTCGGGCTCGGGTTCGTCAACGCCGTCGCCGTCGCCATTCTGAGGCCCGTTCATTTCAGGGACTGGTGCCGGATTTGCGATATGAGGCGATAAAGAGTGAGAGCCGACAGATGGAGAGGGGGTAACCTTGTCAAAGTTCTGAGGGAGCTGCTTCAACGAGTCATCGAGAATAGGCGACATGAGCTGCACCTGCGCCTTCTCTAGGTTTTCGGGTGCCGGAGGATTGGCGTTGGCAGATGCGCCAGAGCTGGGCGCAACGCCCCAATCGTCGAGATCCGGGAGGGTGTCATCTTCGTCGCCTGCCCAGTCGATATGGCTTCCGGGGTGGTAGGCCTGTTGTGATCCATGGCCAAAGCCCGAACATGCTCTACCAGCGAATCGATGTTCGTCTTTGCTGAGAAAGTCGTCAGCGTGGGCGTGGGAGCAGCAGAGTGGTGTGCGGGTTCATTCTTTATTGACAAGGAGTCCTTTGGGCGGCGCGGAGAAGATGGCCCTGAACGCGACTTGCGGGCTTTCATTGCCGATGCCAGTGATTCTACCGTCAAGTTTTCTGCTGATAGTGCTGCACCAGATGGTTTATTGTGTGATCGCCGACGGCGTGCGGGCATGGACAGCCGAGAGGATGTTGTGGAAGCAGATCGCGGTGCCGAACTCTGTGAATTGGCAGTCGGAGATGCAGGCTCTATTGTCAACGCAGGCACCTTATCAGCCGCATGATGTGGAGTAGTCCGGCGAGGACCGGACTTGGGTTTGGCCGGGAGATCTACACCGGGGGGTGGTCGGGGAAGCGAAGAGGAGGAAGAGTTTTTGCTCGGGGTGGTAGAATGTGAAGGTTGCTGCGGAGGCATGTCCGACTGCTGCGGAGGCCGCTTGGCCGCAGGAGGAGACGTGATAGAAAGTGGTGTAGTTGGGCTATTTTCGGTCAGAGGAGACGAGCTGTGACCCCTGCCGCCTCGCGTGGAAGCTCCTCCACGTCGTCCCCCTCGCCCACCTCGGCTGCGGTCACCTCGAATTGCACCACCACGTCCTCTGCTCGCGCCGCGAAAGGTAGAACCGTGATCTCCCGTTCGTCCCAAGTCTGGTCGACTTGATGGAACCTGAACGGAGAGAGTGGCCATAAGTGAGTTTGCTAGATGTGGGGTGTTCTTCAAAACTACTGATAATATCAATTTCTGGAAGATAAAGAATACGATTCGCGTACCAAAAAATCGAGATGAAATATAACGGTCAATAGATGTTCTTAGATAGAAGGGAAAAAGGTGTGGATAGAAGATGTTTTGGAACAAGTCCGAGTTGGAGGTTTGAGCGAGGAGGGTGCCAAATCTGGTAACGGGTTCACTTTCTACCATCATGTCTAAAGCGTCTCAGCCCGAACTCAAGAAGGTTTGTACACACTCTCTACATCAATCAACTACACCTTCGTGCTCATTCGTTGCTTTTTTAGTTTATGGACAAAAGGTTGTTCGTACATTTGCAAGGCGGCCGCAAGGTTAGCGGGACCCTACGCGGTTACGACCTCTTCCTCAACTTGGTTATCGATGATGCCCAAGAAGAGACCACTCCCGCACAAAGACACCCGATCGGCACAGTTGTACGTGTCATATGTCCTCAATTCACCAACACTGATATACATTGAATAGGTTATACGCGGGAGCAGCGTTACTTCGATGGAGACATTAGAGGCGATATCATAGCGTGGCGCTTGCGATACTGCGAACGGCTGTTGGACCTTGTTACACCCTTGATATCCTTGTGATATACACCGACCTTTGTTGTAAACACAAAAAAATGCACGTGTCCCACACTGGCAGTAAAGTACGATTTACCCAGCCAGAGATGATAAATTTTCAGTACGTTGTAAATAAAAAAAGGAAATAAAAAAGGATCGAGTTGAAATCCACACTGTTTAAGAGCAAATTTGAGGGAGAACGTTTGCTCAATCTCATTATCATCTCCCAAGAAGTTATCAATTCTATTAAGCGACAGCAAAGTCTCCAATTAACAAAAATCTAAGGTTAGGGTTAGGAGGGCGTTGTGACAAAAAAATGGGGCCCGCCAGCCCGAGGGCCGAAGCGGGACAGGAAATATTGAGACGGTGCATGAACCGAAGCCATACAAACCACGAGTTCCCCTGGGGACAGGGTCGCCGTGCTATGGGAGGCCCTCATGGCCCATAAACCCAGGTAGATGAAGGGGCCTATGCCATCAAGGTAAGTATGAGTTTCATCATCTTGATCGACCCCTTTTAAATCGCTGGCCCTGGCGCACGGACCACTTTATTTAGGGCCGGTCAATGTCACGCGCGCGCTGCGTCTTGTCTTAACGCCGTTTAAGATTCTCAACAATCTTCCGGTCTTTAACATAAATTTGCCAAAATCACCGTGTATATATGACTAGCTGTTCGGCTAAAGTTACAAGTGTTGCGTATAGCAGAACTGTACGGTACGGCATCGCGGTAAATCGATCACAACGTACTAGTCAACATGAAAGGAAGGTTAGGAAAGCGATAGCTAGGAAAATATCGATATTGTTGTTACAACAAAACCAAGTATGTGCGTGTTGAGAGGACTTGAAAAGTGTTGTACAATATTTAAAAGCGAAACTGTGAGCGGGGGAAATGGATGGCAATGTCCGACGAATACAGGGGCGCAACTTGGTCCGCACAGCAGCCCAACTTGAGCCACTCAATAGTGCATT